>RJWH01008858.1:0-27001 GCA_004363575.1 Solenodon paradoxus | reverse complement strand
GAATTTCAGATTTCATCTATAAATTCATCTTTGTCAGTAGCTGCTGCGAGCTGTTACAGAGCTGTTACACGGCACCGCCTTAATCCTCTCTGCCATCAGCTCTGACTTGGGGGTTTCAGTTTGAATGACACAGATGAGAGACTGCTTTCTCTTATATCTGCCTCCATTACTTTCTGACTTTTAGTTTTCCTCATCTAAACTTTGTGGTTTCTTTATTCACTACAATAAGATATTTGTACACTGCCACACATATACATGTGTGTCCAGTATTTAAGGAAAAGTGACTTATGAAGTTAGAGTCGAAAATTCACAAGAGTGTTCCGTGTTCTTTGTCACCAGGGGTTTGCGTATTAGAAACCATTCTTGCTGAGGCCATAATAGACCTTTATTTTATACTTTAGTTTTTACACATAAAGCCTTAATGTGGTCCCCTGCAGGTTGTGACTGGGCTGAATGCTCATGGCATGGAAATAAAAAGAAACACTTCATCTCGAATCTGAGAGCTAATCATCCTTATAGCAGACTTGCATCACAGGCCGTTGTGATCAAGCACGTGGGGACCGCCCCGCCACAGAGCATAAACCGGTTCAGAAAGAGTGGCTGTTTCGTTCCGGGCTGTGGTTTAATGGCCCAGACAGTGAAGTTTCAGGGCGCCGGTCACATTCACAGTTGACACTAAAGTACTTAGGATTGGTGATAGTCTAGACAAACAGATTCAAATTCAGAGTGATACTGACCATTGGAAAAAAAATTGCCTTTAAAGCGGAGTCAAATTACAGATGAGTTTAGATAGTAAATTTACAGACCGAGAACAACAAATATGTATGAGAAAAAGGATTAACTAGATGGAAGTATTATTTCTTGCCTTCGTCATCCAGTAGCCAAAACTATGGAAGTGACCTGGACACTCAGGGTTTGATGGTGAGATTTGCTCTCGCCCACCCCTTCCTGCTTTCCTGCACAAGGGCGGCCCGTCCAGATGTATCTCTGCTCCCTGATTTACACCCCAGTGGCTCCATCTGTGGTAACTTCACTCTCCCAGTGCTCCCCCTGTAATCGGCCCGACAGTCACTGCTTGTGCCGCCTTGTATTCTCCCAAAGCAGCCTGCTGTTCCTGTGCCCAGGCACCTCTTTATTGTGATCTAACCTCCAGTTTCTAGTTTCCAGTCATTGCTGGCAAGAATGATGGAAGAAAGACTCCACAAAATCATAATGACCAGACTGAACTGCAAATCTGTTTTCATTGGGGAGGGCAGGGAGGGCTCAGTAAAGAGCCAACCCCCTTCCAGCATGTAAGACCTAACATGGAACCTTGCGTTACACTCACACAATTGTGTACACAAACACCTCCTCTGTGCCCAAATCTCTTCCGAATTGCTGGACCTGCTGAGCGCATTTAATTCTCACAGAAGGCCTAAAAGGTAAGTACTGTGGCTGATGAAACCATGTGTACCGATGACGCTCCCAAGCAGTCGCGTCAGTGGCTCTAGCAACCTTGCGGGTCCAAGGCAGCCTGATCAATTCGTGCGGCTGTCACCCAAGCCTGCGTCCTTACCTGCTCTCCACACTGTCTTGCCACCAGAACTGGGCCCCGGTGTGGTCACAACAGTCAGGCAAGAAAAGCTTGGATAGCACTTAGGTAGCAAGACTGTTCTTGAAATGGGCAATAAAAAATGGCCAGCAAATAGGTCTTCTCTGGAGGGTTACAGGAATTCAGGCCATGCCATTTAGGAAGAAGAAAATACGAGTAGTGAGTTAGTTGACTTTCAAGCATGTAAAGGATTTTTTGAAGAAAGTAATGAACATTCTGTGTCCCTTGAAGACTCACTAAAAGAAAACATGCAGTGAGATCAACAGGAGTACTTTTGTTGGGCAAGAGGAATTGCATCTTGTCTTCCGGTCTAAGGAGGCATAATGAACTGGGGAGCTGTGAAGGCTAAGAGATAAGTCTAGAATGGGTGTCTCTGTTCAGGATGGCTGTGATTCACTTCGATTATCACTTCAATATAATTTTGTGTAATTCTTTTATTTTTTTGTTTTTTATTCCCTGCCTGGTCACAACCCCAGGTCCGTGGGTTTTGCATGGTCTGCACTTAGCTACTTGACCCTGTGAGCTGGAGGGTGCATCTGATTATTAATCTAATGTTACCTACATGACAATAGAAATTTTAGAACTGAAGACAGGTAGTTTCACCTGTTTTTATGTGTGTTATACAAACTATGCATTTTTTATTTCTGTGTGTTTTACAGATAGGCAAACAATCAGAAGTAGATGTGTGTTGTTGTAGCACTGCCTGCTAAGGGTCAGAACTGAGTTTTGAACCCAGCTCTCCTGATACTATATCCAGCACTCAGGCTGCTTTTGGTGGGAGGTTTTTTGTCATAGTCTTAGAAGAGAACATTTCTTTGAGAATTGCTGGTCAATAATGAGATTGCTGTGTTCCTGCAAGGGGCGGGAGTGAGGACTAAGGCTCACTGAAGTATGACATGCCCTTTTTCTTTGTGTAGTATGAACCCAGAGGACCTGGTCGGCCCTTGTACCAAAGAAGAATCTCATCTAGCTCAGTCCAGCCTTGTTCTGAAGAAGTAAGCACTCCTCAAGACAGTCTTGCTCAGTGCAAAGAGCTTCAGGATCATAATAACCAATCGTCTTTCAACTTTTCATCCCCGGAGTCCTGGGTAAACACCACCTCATCCACCCCCTACCAGAACATTCCGTGCAATGGATCCAACAGGACAGCTCAACCCAGAGAACTGATAGGTAAGAAAGCGTTGGTAGATTGCTACCATTGCAACACCTGGATACTTATGGAGTTTTCCCTTCTCCCGTCTTCCCCGGCTTCCCCATCTCTCATTCGCATTATCTTTGAACAATGTTTAATGCTCAGAGCTCAGTTTGTGGTGTCTCAGCCATACGTGTCCATTTAGCACTCCGTTGCTTCCATGTTGGTGGTCCAGACAGTAAGTAGACCGTTCATTGTTGGAAATGGATCCTTGTGACCTGTGAATGAATGAAAGAACAGGAAATTTACATAGACTCACCTTTGCTTGGGAAAGGTTTTTATGTTTGGGGGTTTTTTTTTCAGCCTTGGGCATGAATGTTGGTTAGGTCAATAGCAGCAACCTAAGGTGCAGGAATGAAGGTGAGTAGGCAGGCAGGCAGGAAGAGTGGAGCAAACATTTTTATTTATTTAGTCATTCATCCTGGTTGCTTCTCCTGGGTCCCTGGGTTGCGAACCCAGGTCCTTGGGACCTGTGTGAATTGCACTCAGCTAGAGGTGGTGTCCCATCGCTGTTGCACCAGGGTGCGGTTTTTAAGGATTTATCATAATAAAATTATTGATGGCTTGCTACGCAGTACAGTTTAGCCATGGGAGAAACTAGTAAAGTCTAACATTTTGAGATTAAGAAATCCTGCACTTATTTTTTCATTTTCTGATGAACTGAGAAATCTAAAGCTACAGAGGTTTAAAAAAAAAAGCATGGGAGTGGGCTGTGGACGAGGCCCTGATCTTTAGTGGTGGAAACTCTAAACCTTCCTCTTTAGCCTTGAATGTACTTTCATCTTAACTTTTTGTTTGTTTGTTTGTTTACTGTAAAGCAACAAATGACACCTGTGGTGCCGTGAGTTCTCTGACCTCCGCCGCTGTGCAGGCCGTGGACACCGAGCTTTGTGAATGAGGCCGCGGGCTTTGCCGGCTGCCTTTCTGCTCTGCTTGCATCAGCCTTTATGTGCGAAATTAATTTTGTTCCTCTGTGGAATGCGAATCCATTGTTTCTGTAACTGACCCATTTTTGAATATATGCCAGGCAAGCATATTTTTAGAACAATAGGTATGGTAGGACAAAATGTGTTCAAAAGATTTTGGGTTTATTTCTTGGCAAGAGACATTGTCATTTTAATCTTTAAATGTTCATTAGTGCCTCCTCTGTATAAGCTGCTGAATTTTGCCTGCTGTTCACTTTGTCATATTATATTTGAATTTCCTGGGAAACATCTAAATTGTAAGTCAGTCATGAAAATTTATTATTTTTTAGTTCTTATTATAGTTTATTTTAAAGATTATATTATTTCACTTTTTTTCCACCTAAATTTTAGAATAGCTTTTGGGCATAATCAATAAAAATCTGACCTGAGCTGATAAGATAGAAAGCTTCTGAACAGACACCCATTTATGATGTCTTTTCTGAAAATAATTATTTACTATTTCCTTCTTTGCTAGGAGACAAATTGTAGTATTTTTAGGCAAAAGTAGCACTAAAATATTAAAAGCGAATTAAAAATCGCTAATACCCTGAAGCACAGCTTTTTATCTGTGTGTATATTTGTGTATGTGTATGAGAGAGAGAGAGAGAGAGAGAGAGAGAGAGAGAGAGAGAGAGAGAGAGAGAGAGAGAGAGAGAGAAATATGACGCTCACCAGCAGTGAATCAGAAGGAAACATCACATGAAACTTCTTTCCTGAGACTTCTTCCTTGAGTTGAAGACAGCTGTTTTTAGTGAGATATTGTAGAATTTTAAAGAGGTCACCTTGGCCGGTAGGTCATGTATTCGCCATGATGGAAGCTTAAAAGCGGAGACCAAGTCTTGGCCTCTTTGAACTTCGGTCACAGGGAGGCTCTGGTCAGGGTTCCTGCTGATCCAGCGATGAGGAAAACAAGCTGCAGATGCAGATGTGCTCGCCGGCATCCACGCCGCAGGCGGGGTTTGCTTCTCAGGGACGCCTTTGGTTCTCTTCGCTTCTTTTGATGAAAAGACATACTTTGTCTAATGTTTTCTTTTTATGCGCAGATGACAGTTCGGTTAGATAATGTATTTTGGAGAATATCATTGATTGTTAGATTAGTAAAATCCATGATTTTGTAGGTATTTATCATTTAATTGAAGGCTTTAGAACTCACATTGTCGTGAGAATGAGACAATGGTGAAATAACACATCTTCGTGAGTAACAGTAGTGAGCTTTTAACCATTTAAAAGACAGTGTGATATTTATTTTATGTGTTATGTTAGGCAGTCCAAGCTACTTTGCGTTGAAATGTTTATAAAACAGATGTTCCTGCAAGTAATTGTCAAATTGACAAAATCAGTGACCTTTAGCCAGAAGAGTGATACTTATTCCAGGAAGATTTCAATTGATTTAAAATGATTTTGAATAATTTCATGAATTTTTTTTTAAAGGAAAGGTGCAGGCAGGAATGAGGGCGAGTAGCAGGCAAGCAGGCAGGAAGAGAGCTGGGAAGGAAGAACTTTCTTTTTCTTTTCTTTGTTTCTAAGTTGAACAACACTGGTTGTTCCCCCAGGCCCAGGACTCGAGCTCAGGGCTATGTGGCCTGTGTCCTTCAGAGACGACCCACCTAACACTGCTCCACCAGGACACGCCGATTTCATGAATTTTTAAAGCTTAAAAATAGTACTGTGAAATTGTCATATTGCATAAATGAAACATGAAGGCTAAAAAATGAATTTTACCTTGACCTCCCAATGTAGATAATAAACATAGGAGAAAATATCTATCAACACCAGGAGTCAAAGTAGTATAAGTTAAACTATAACAAGGTAGTTAACATATAAAATAGGCTGAGGTTAAAAAAATGACCCGAGTTTTATGACTGCAGAGGGAAATGGGCTGACATGTTGGTTGAGTATAACGGACGGTATCTTCTGCAGGGCAGTTTGGCCATGGCTGTCAAAAGTGTGCAAGTGCCGTGTAAGCCAGCCTTTACACCTCTCGGTCTGTTCACTCGTTCCAGGGGTTTATCCCAAGGAAGCAGTCGTGAATATTTAAACATTTTTATCTGCAATAACATTTATCATCAGAGTGAAGAACTGGCTATTCTCCACATTTCTCAGAGGTTATGTAAATGGGTTCTAAAATATTCTTCACGATACAGTATCCTTGCGGGGAAAGAACACCGCGTTATGATGTTCGGGAACATGAATGACTTGTATGCTACACTGGCCTTTTCTGTAATTTCCATATTACACTCAGTGAATATGTATTACGATTATTTTCTAATACAGTGTGAGTTAAATTTTTAAAAGATTGAAAGCAAAAGCGGTGTTTGAAAACAAAAGTTACAGATCAGTGGACGGTCAGGCAGGTGCTAGGAAATGGGAAGGAGTTTATGCCGGGGGCTCCAGGTGACAGTTTCTGTCTGGACGAGAACCGCTCGTGATGCGCGCAGTTCCTGAAGTGCAGACATGTCACCAGCTCATCCTTAAATCCGTGTTGCTGTTTGTGCTTTTAGCTCCACCCAAGAATGTCAAACCCCCTGAGGATCAACTGAAGCCTGAAAGCCTCGAGGTGCCCAGCTCCTTCAACTACACTGTGCTGCAGCATCTCGGCCAGTTCCCCCCGCTCCTGCCCAGCAAGCAGATCGCCGAGTCGGCCACCAGTAGCCAGCAGAGCTCGGGGGGCAGCAAGCCTGCCATGTCCTACGCCAGCGCTCTGCGGGCCCCCCCCAAGCCACGGCCCCCGCCTGAGCAGGCCAAGAAGAGTAGTGACCCTCTGTCTCTGTTCCAGGAGCTCAGCCTGGGAAGCTCATCAGGCAGCAATGGCTTTTACTCCTATTTTAAATAATCACTTTTTTCCCCCTCAAGGGAGACCGTTTTCATTTCTGTTTCTATCAATAGAATTAAGATAGTTGGACTTCATCTACGATGCACAGTTCCCTTTGTTTTAATATTAAATATGTTCTCACTTAATTGCTTTGCTGCTAGACTTGCAACTAATTTTTTTAAGTATATTCCATTATTTTGCATTTTTGACGTGTCGGAATTTTGACAGCTTTTATGTAGAATAAAAATATTTTTAAATTTGTGTATTGTTACATACGTTTGCATCAAGCTAGCAGCCAAGAGGTTAACTGTGCAACTAGAAAAAAAAGAAAAAAAAGAAAAAAAGTTTGTCTAAAATGTATTTAAAAAGAAAAAAAATTGTAAGTAGCATTTACATTTATTCAATAATATTACCATATGCTGGGTTTCTGTACCAGAAATGGCCAGTTGATGTACAAATGTATGTTATTTTTGCTTAAATTCATTTAAATTTTTTTAAAATAAAGGGGCAGCATCTTCTAAATACTTTAAGTTTTATCAGCTTTTTTTTGTTTTATTTTGTTTTGGGTGACAGGATGCTGCATTCTAGAACTCTCATAATTTTGGGCGGAGTATGGTACACTGTCGTACTCTCTGTCCCGTAGGGTAGAGGAAAAGGCGTCCTTTGCAGGTGTATTTTGTATGCCACTGTTTTTTGGAACATGAAAAAACATGGGCATGCTTAGTTATTTTTTTCGACAAGCTAGACTTCCGGCTTGTTTTTAATGTTAATTTGATAGTGTGTGTTGTTTTTTTTTTTAAACAAATCATGAAGCTGAAAAATTTTTAGGATTGTTGGTGCTTAGTAGACTTGATAACTATTTTAAAAATGCGTGAATTTAGTAAAATCCTTTCCCCCCCTCACTATGCATGTGTAAATGTTTGTAATCTGGCTCCCCCACCCCCACCCAGTGGTATAAAGAATCATGCCGCTCTAAGGTATTTTTTCCTCCCCTCCAGTAAAAGTTTTGGTACCTTATTTGATGTTTACATTAAAATGTGACATTATACATGACAATTCAGATATTTTTGCTAAGTTTTGTTTGAGGAATATCATTAAAGAAGAAATATGCTTGTCAAAGAAGTATCAAAATCTGGGGCAAAAAGGGACCCTTGTTTTTCATGTCTTTCGATTCTTCTAAATGAACCCCATTGAACCTGTACAAAAATATAAAATTTAAGCAGCTATATCTTAAGTATTCTATGGTCAAAATTGTAAAATCCAAAGGAAAACGTCAACCCTCTCAGAACTTGTGGTCTTGTGACCCTTTCGAAGCGACGCATGTCCTCACTGTTTCCTGATCTAGCAGCATGTCTTCATACCTCAGAGACATCTGGAAACTACGATATACCCTTTAAATTTCTTTTTTGAATTAAGATGAGGTTGATAAGCCTTGCAACCGGACCAGAGGATCCTGATGACACATTGAAAAATCGTGTTTTGGTGGACTGTTTTTGAATAGGCCATTCTGTATTCGTAGTACATTTCAAAATGGGTTGAAAAGTGACAGGAGTAAAGAAAAATGACATCTCTGTATGTCTGGCGTCCAGCTGATGTCAGTCAGTGACAACCCCCTGTAACTCTCACACAAGTTAGGATGAGACAGTGCCTTTAATTTAAGGTTCGCAAGCTGCAGGGCAGATGGAACCTGCCGCCTTTGTTCGGTCCTGTCTGCTCCGGGTGTCGTTCATTTGTATGTGGCTCTGTGTTACCCGCTGCAGGTCTCTGTGTAAGGTGACGGATGTAGATCTGAGGACTGCAGGCGTGTTAATAGTTGGTATAAATCACACTTGGAAAGTGGAGCCAGCTTGTTAGAGGTCAGGCCATCACATTTAGCTATGTCAAGTTTTATTCAACATGCTGTAGTCACAAGAAAAGAAGAAAAAATTGCCATTATCGCCATGTGTTTCCAACTCTAAGACAAAACTCAAGACATAGCCCAAATGACAATTAGGTCTCCCCGATGTGAGGTTGTCTGATGAAGAGTAATCTCCTCCTCAGTGAAGAGTCCCTTCCCTGACAAGTACACAGAACTGCGGCACGGACTAGCAGACGCGCAAAAGCATTTTGAGAACATGAAGACAGAACCATCATGTCAGGTCTTTCAGTGAACCCCTTGTGATCAAGTTATTGCCTAGTTTTTTCATTCCATACTTGACTCTTTAAAAAAAATCAGTTTAAATATATATATTTAGAGAAGGCATGTGCACACCCCACCACCTTATACAAATACCTTGATGATGGAACTTTGGCTGAGGAATCTTTCAAGTTACAGTGATCTCCGTGTGCTAAGAGGCTATTTCTAAAAAACAAAACAAAACAAAAAACCTCAATAGTTCCTTCTTAGTCCACTGCTCTGCTCTGTGTTTTCATTTTCTTAGTGTTTCTCTAGTCAGATTTGCACGCTTTCAGATTCCACTTGGAATTCATGATTCAGTCTCTAGCAAGCTTGCTCTTTCTCAGCAGCACTTAATGTCATCTTTTAAATTGTCCTTTCAATCTGTATTTTATACATGACGTTTTATTACAGTTTTGGTTTAGTCTCATGCCAGAATAATTTCCTGTTCTAGTAAAAAAGAGCCATGACTTCTGAGTATGGTTCATGTAGTCTGCATATTACTGGGGTAGAATGAGCAAGTTACCCATAAATCAGACTGATAAAACAACTTTTTAATGTACTGGGTTCCGCCATAGGATGGGTTAGAACTCTTTTAAAAAAAAAAACAAACAAACCCAAACTTGCCATTAATTCTTGGATAATACCGAGTATTACCATCTTCCTTTTATTCCAGAGCGGATGTCTTCTAAGTGAAGTTAATTATTCGTTCACACGTCTTTCTGCTTCTTTGTATCACTCTTCTTTTTCTTGCCAGAACTATGTTTTTAATCCATTTTGCTTTTTAATTTAAGTGCTCCTTACGGTTTTCTTTCTTTTTTTTTTTTTTAAGCCTCAAATTCTTTTGGGTGGTAGAAGTTAGAGTATTCATGATAATTTTCTTTTCCTGTTCTACAAACGAACTGCTAAGAGCTGAAGAATGTTGTTCAGGGTAACAATGATATTTTCTGATTGATTTTTAAAAGTGGTTTCAGTTGCTATTTTGGCATTTGCTTTTCCAAATGGTTATAACAAGAGCTTTGTTTTTGATTAATCAGTAGTTAATTATTGACCGTTTCAATTGACACGACTTTAATTTTCCCTTCCTTACACAGATATGCTTTCTATTCAGGTCATTTTGTATATGTGAAATAACAAACTGCTTTGTGTGGATTTTTTCTTGTTGTTTTTAAACCAGAGATTCTCGAATAAGTTCAGGTTCAGTATAAATATCAACTGGTCTTTTCAGTTCAAAGAATTGCAGAATAAGTAAAATAAGCAGAATTCCCACTGAATAAGCATTGCCTAATTAAACATAACAATCTCCAAGACCTAGTTGTGGAAATAGTTTCTTTGTTTATGGAGGCCTTCAAGTTGCTGAGAAAGCTAACAGAATTTCCGAACTTGAGAAAATTAATATATAGTATTATCTTGCTCTAGTATAGTTGATTTTACATTCTTAATATTTTCCATGTACATACATTCAAGAGCAAAGCTGTAAAATGTAAAAGAATGTATCTCTAGCCACTTTGGCTAAGAGCCAAGGTGTAAAAGGAATTTCAAGATAAAGTGTAGCTTTCAACTATTATTATTATTAAGAAAAGGAGATTTACTGGAATAGTTGTTTAAAAAGAGATCCCTGTTTACTTAGATAGCGTTATGTCATATTGGAGTTGATTTTAAAAAGGGAATCCCAGAAAAAAAAAATCTATAAAATATAAGATTAAAACTTTAACTATATTAAAAAATACAAATTGATGCCTTATATTGTTATTTAGGCTTCCATCAGTTTTATTCTTCTAGCTCCTCAGAGGTAGGCATCTTCCTTTTATGATTTACCAGACACTCGTTCTTGCAAACCATCCCTTTAACATACGAAAGCCTCTTGTGCTATTAATCTGTCTTCCCAGATCGCTAGCGTGTTAACGGTTCTGATTTTTCTCTACCCTTTGCCATCGTATCCACAAACTTGCGAGCAATTAGAAATAATGAGTACCGTTCTATGATTTCTTGTTAAAAATGGCAGTGATGTCGTCCAGTATTACAAAGACGTCATCATGAAAGAGTTAGTGGCATGTTAGTCTTCAAAGTGCTCAGTTCTGTTAGGCTTCTTCCATTTTCCATCTCCTTGAGGCCGGATATTTATTGGCTGAGGTTTTAACTGTGAAGCCGCTAATTTTCATCCCTGTTTAATTAGTGGCTTCAAGACCCCTGTTGCAAGGAGTGAAGCTTAATGTTTAACAGGTTTATGAAACAATCAGAGAATGACATCGTTATTATTTTAAACCAGAATACCACATTCAAGATTGAAACATATGACACTGAAAGTTTTTGAAATTCTTGAAAATATCTACTTGGGAATAACTTAAGGAAACAGTCACAGGAGTGTCTGAGTTTGGGGGGAAGACAGTACCTAGTAGAAGGATCTAGACTTAATGATGTGAACTGTGGTTAAATCCTAAACCCAGTTACACAGCAGTGATCTAAAGCTTCTAAAACCCAGAGATATTCATTTACTTCTAGTTTCAGTAACCAGAGTATTAGACCAGACTTTATTTGCAACGTGTTCAACAGAGATTTTATTTTGATACAAATATTAAGCATAAAGCATATACATTTTATATAATTCTATGAGTTCATGAAACAATGTTACGGAATTTTCATTAGGTTCTCGGGAAGTCTTTCGCTATTTCTGCACCTCATGGGTGGGGGGGGGTCTCTTCTGTATTTCATTTTGCATACTTAGCATGTGACTGCCTGCCTTAGAGCTATGTATAGGAGGGGAAGTCAAGATAATGAAAAGCATTTTTGGTTTTTGAAAGAAATGTTTTCATCAGCACTTATTTTGATGCTTGCAAAGTATAGGGAAAGGGGTAGTGGACTGCAGATTTCCACAGAGTAGAAGTCACACGGTGTCTCTACAAGTATGTCCCCGTTTGAAGAGATTAGGACTTTGCATGGAGTAGAGCAGTGGTTGTCAACTTTAGCATTGGAATTTCCTAGAGGTCCTGGTGACACGTTGCCGGACCCCGTCCCCGAGTCTCCGATTCCAGGGGAAGACTGGTCCTCGGCTTTTGCGAGCTCCCAGGCTCTGCTGGCGTTGCGGGCCCAGGGCCCACACTGGGGAGAATCACTGGTCTAGAGAAAGTCCGAAGGTCTTTTCAGCCGTGCATTCGTTTACTCGGTGAACAGTGGCTTTCTTGAGACGTTTTTGTAGTTACCATGCCCTGAGTGGAGCATCCTGGACAGAGCTCGCTCCGGAGTGGAGCCTTCGGTGTGGGCTGTTACCTCCCGCCGCTGTCACGGCAGCGTGCAGGGGCGTCGTCACTGCTAGGTGAGTGGGGTTTGTGGACTCTGCTGTGTGCGCTTTGGGCTGGAAGCTGTGCATGTGTTTGATGCTTAGAGGCCACCCCGATGACCCGCGCCCTTGGAAAACTGGAAGGAAGCCAGAGAATGGCGACTGGAAGTCGCGAGAATGCGGTTCGCACTGTATCGAGGCCCTGGAGAGAGGAGGCCCTTCCGAGACGCGAGTTGGGTGCGGGGAGCACCGGAAATAATCGATAATCCCCAAATCATGTAACCGTAGTTTTTAGGTGTTATTTTTTTTGCGGGGGATGGGGAGGTGGGAGAGGGTTGGGGGGGCCGGTGAAGACAATGGATTTGCTTTTCAAATTCTGTGTTTCTCAGGTCAACAAAGTTATTTTGGCTTCTCTGCCGTGCCAGCAGGTGTGGGAGAGCCTGGAGCTTTGCGTGTGCTAGAAAACATAGTGGTCTCTGATTTCTTTGCTAGCTTTGTGTACGTTTGTGAAACAGTCTAGGGGAACCCACCACGCGCACGGCACGCCCAGAGGCGCACGTGCGAGCAAGCTGTTGTTGAGGAAGAAACTGCCTGTAATACAGTCGCCTGACAGGTCTTGGGGTGTTTCAGAACGTGCGATCTCCTTGATGTCCTTCTCAGACCGCAGCTTGAGGGGTCTTAGGCGCTGCCTCTGGTGTTTGGTTGGCGTTGAATTTACTAAGGTGCTCGAAACAGTGTGTTTAAGGTGGTCGACGAGCGGATGACTTAGACCTGAAAGGACACGCACGCCGCTTCCCGCCGAGAGGCCCTGGGGCCTCTGCAGGGGATCGTCTGTGCTCTCCTGGGCCGCTGGCGCCCCTTCCAGCTCAGAGCGGGCTCCGGCTCATTCAGACTTTGTTTGCACAATGCCTCGTATTTGAAGACCTCTCTGTCTTCTGCACGAGCGCTCTTTTGTCCTGGGTGAAGCCCCAGCGTGTCAGTGACACCCCAGAATGTTTCTCATCCCCACTCCCCGCACGCACGGAGAAAAGGGTCCTGGGTTTTCACATCTCCAGACCATGCCTGCTTCCTAGAAATCCATGTATATGACATTGTACTGTATCCGCTTACTGTGCCAGTCATCAGACCTGATACTTTGAAACCCACCAAGGTACTGGTCATACGTAGTAGTTGTACCCTAGGTAAATAAGGTGATGAAAATACCTCTCCTCTAGATGATAAAGGTAATAATGGGTTTTGCATTTTATTAAAGGGGCTGGTTATTAGTGACATAGGGTGTTTTTTTTTAATGTTTCAGAAATGCAGTTTTTACCTAAACTTGTTCAGCTAATTTCTTCTGATCCGCTACTTAGCAAATTCATACTGGGTCGGACTTTGGCAAGTCTTCCGAAGGGAGCCTGAGATGGTCCGTTTCCATCTCTTAGAAGCACCAGATGTGCAGCCATACAAGAATCATAATTTATGGCAAAATTATAACAATTATTGTTTTCTTTGCAGTTGATGATACCTCATCTGAGAGGTTCTAATACCTAAAAAGAGTTTATCCTTACAAGTGATTTTGTACCATAAAATTACCCCAGAGCCACTCTCCAGGGTTTTTCTTTCTTTCCTTTTTTTTTTTTTTTTATTTTGGGGTGGTGGGGGGGTTCTTTTCTTTTTAAACTTAGTTTTGGAATTGCTTCGGTTCTTTCAGAACAAGGTTTCAATTTGGGGTCTACAGTTCCTATCTTGTGATCATTGTCTCAGTGAAGTTCTTTTGTTTTAAAAGATTCATGGTAACACAAAAATGTATTTTACTGCTACAACTAAAATGTATTTATAATAAAATGCCTTTTTAATAATCTGGAGATTTCTTTATTACATGTGAACATCAGTTCCCTGCTCCCTCTCACCTTTAAGATCTAAGATCTGACACAAATACAGCGTTTGATTTTGTTCTTATTTGGTGAAACTCGCTCAAGTCACACAGCTCAATGTGAATTTGCACAAGTATAGCTCTAGTTTCCAGAAATGTGTGACTTTGCTTAAATAGCTGAAATTCAGCAGAAGCAAAGGCCGAAAGACTCAGTGTTACCCGAAATTTAAAAGATCATCAGTGACCAGTGAGAAAGTGAGCCCTTTTCATATTGTCATTCCACAGAGATCTTAGGAACACACACACACACACACACACACGTGAATTCCTCTTAACAAGTCACATGTTAATATCGAGCCTGTGCAGCCCAGAATTTATTTCCGAATTTACAGACCTAGTTAATATCAATATATTACATGGTGTTATAATGCACTTCACCACGATGTGTGACAAACAGTAATTCAACTATCTCCCCTTTCACCCTGCGCCCTAATGCAGGCTGTGCAGAAAATTGCCCTGACTCAGATTCTTGTTTTGTTGGGGAAATAATTCTTTGCATCTGCCATAATGCAATTTTGAGAAGCATTAGCAGGTCACAGAATGCTTTGTGTGCCCTGGCTATTTTATTTTTAACCTCCTATTAATGTGGCACCATAAATCTAGCTTGAATATTCTGTGCTTAAAGTATGTAAATGTAAGTCGCTGGGACAGTCAGCCTTTCGTAGGGACAATTTGGAATTCTTACTGCGGTGCATCCGTTTTTCAGCTAAGCAGCCTGCCTTGCGTTGAGCTGATAGGACCGACACACATCTTCTCTGGGTTTGGGGGAGAGGAGCGCTTCTTTATGTGTCAATCACATGGGTCTGGAGGCTAGAGGAGGCAGCCCAAGGCCCCCTGTCAGTGGGGAAATGCAAATAAGAGCCTCCCAGGTGTTACTTTCTGTGCCATGATGGTGCTCTTTGAAGCACTTCCTGAGATAACATTGTGAAAGTTAGTGGGAAAATAATTTCAGTGAAACTACAAGGTAGAAAACTGGAGTGCAGGGCAAGTGTGAAGATGGAGCGTTGGCTTCTTGGAGGGAGCGCTGGAATGGAGAGTAGTTTGCACTCGATGAGCCTGGAACACCCAGGTGCCCCCGGGTCCATTTTCAGCAGACAGAGGACCCCAGGCTTGCAGTGGACTCTGATGCCTGATTGCACAGTCTTGTGCTGACAGGCCAGTTCCTAATGGAGGGAAGTCTTTGAATCCTTCAGGTTCAAAGTCCCCAGGTAGGTGGAACACCTCACTTCCAGTCCTTCCTGCTGGTTACAGCCACAGTTAACCTTTCTGGAGCAGTCTGCTCCTGCCAGTCCTCTTTTTTTTTTTTTTTTTTTAAAGGAAAGGTACAGGCAGGAATCAAGATGAGTAGGCAGGCAGGAAGAGACATGGAAGAAGGACTTTTATTTATTTTTATTTAGTTGTTCACATTGGTTGTTCCCCTGGCCACAGGTCTTGAACCCAGGACCTTGGGATGAATGCAGGACGGCTCCCAGGTGCATTAGATCGCCCGCCCACCAGGAGGCGCCCTGCTGCCGCTCTTGAGAACTGCCCTCTCCCTGGGCTTCCCATCCCATCCTAGACATCTTCTCTGGACCCTCCAGGCACCCCCTCAAGCACTCTGGCAGGCTAAACCCCACCACTCCCCCTGCCTCCCCTAAAGGTGTCGCGCTTCTCGCCCGGCCACTTGTTTGCCACATGCCCTTCAGCCCTCACCCCTCCAAAGCCAGGTCTACTCTGGGGAGCTCTCATTATTCAAGCCTCTGTAGATCCCACCTCCTGTATTCCGCAGGTGGAATCAGCCCGCCTTTCCTCTCTCTGAGATTAAACGATCTGCCTTGCCCCCTGAGCATAGATTTTTGTACGATGCTTAAGAGTCTGTGAGCGCCTACATGGCAGAGAAGAAGCCCTCAGGCCCCGCCTCCAGCACCAGCCTGAGAGAAGGCCCGGAGGACAGTCTCTTCCCCACCGGTGTCCTTGGCCCATGCTGGGCGGCCGGATGATACACTGGGCAGGAGGGATGGCCTGGGGTGGAGCTGGGTGAGCCAGCCTGGGCGGCGACCTCCCACTCACTGCACCTGCTCTTACAGTGACAAAGCATTAGCATTCACGGGGCTGTGTCTTCCCAGGGATCCCTGCTCAGAGCCAGGTTTGACAGCCTCACCACGGTTATGTCAGTTGTCACGGGTGCTGCCTACTCTTGCATATCTTCGTCTGTAGGCACATACCTACCGTGCAGCGTTCTGGGAAGTGATGGATTCCAGTTCCTTTGTCTGAAGCACCGGTTAACTTTAAATCCACAGAGGGAGCTAATTAAATAGAATCGAGGTTGCCGCTTGCAAAATCTGATGTTATCCCACTCTGAGCTCACGAAAACTCCTGCTCGGCACACTGATCTGGACCTTTGTTCCGGGTCCATTGCAGCTAGTCCCTGAGAGGAGGGTGGCAGGGCCTGGATGGTGGATGTGCCGCAAAGGCCTCTGGACATGCGCCCGGCTGGCTGGCGCTCGCCTCCCACTCGGGGTCCCCTGCAAAGGAGGCAGAGCAGAATGCTCTCTGAGGCTGTTTGCCCACTGATTGAACAGAAATGTGCTCTCAGGCAACAGATGACAAGTCCTCTGGATGGGAGTGGAGAACCTGAGTGTCGCAGACCTTGCAAAGGAAACTCAGAAAACGTTCTGATTAGTCTTTGGGGTTTTGTTTCCTGCATGTACAAAAGACACCAGGGCCTGAAGTCACAAGAGTGGTGGCCTCTTTGTGCCAGCTCTTCAAACCCACCTTGTGTTTGGAATCCAGATGTGCAGACATTTTGTCAAGCTAAGCAGAAGAGGGTGCTGGAGTGAGGCGCTTCCAAGAGAAAGTGCCTGCAGCTTCCATCTTCTTAGCTGGGTGAGTTTCAAGCGAGTTTCATGACCGTGGGCAAAGGTAGCGGGTGTTAGTGGAAAGCGGGGCAAATGAGCAGCCTGCTCCGATGAATCAAATCTCCTGCGGTGACTGGAGAGGCCTTCTGGGCTCAAAGACTTCCTGCTGGGCTGGTTCTGCTCACAGGGTAGAAGATAAATCTTCAGAAACCTCTTTGGGATCTAAGGTAATTAGAGGTGGTCTTGAATCTCCCAGCAAAGCATTTCTGATTTTTTAAAATTTTTTTAAGGAAAGGTGCAGGCAGGAAAAAAGTCCCGCAGAGGCAGGCAGGCAGGCAGGCAGGAAGAAAGAGGAGGAAGAAGCATTTCTTTCTTTATTTAGTTGCTCATCTTGGTTGTTCCCCCTGACCCCAAGATGCCAGTCCTTGATGTCTGTGGACTGTGCCAACTGGAGGCTGCAGACTGAACCACTAAACCCCCAGGGTGCGCGGAGATCTGTCTGTTCTTCTAAGCTGTCAGCCGACAGGCTCAGCCAGGAAAATCATTCCACCCAGGAGCTGCAGCTGTGTGCACCGCTGTCTCCAGCTCGCCTGGCTGGGTCTCCCTAATCGCACTCAGGCCAACCAGGGGGACCAGCCACTCGCTGCCGACCCCTGAGGCCAGGGAATGGGATCATGGGCTCTGCTCTTGCTGCTCGAGGCCTGGGGGGGGCCTCCAACTCTTCTTTGTAGCATGTTGACATCTCCCTGGCCCCTCCCCTCCTGGGGACACCATATGCCATGCGAAGAGGACCGGGGTGGGCAGGGTTCTATTTCTAAATTATTGCTACATTATTCATCACCAGTATTTTTTTTAAGGTTCTTTTCCCATCAAACGTGAAGTGAAAGCAAACCAGAGTGGAAAGCAAAGAGCAGAGCTTTCTTCGTTGGCCAGCGAAGGGGCTGGCGCTGGTGCTCTACAGGCTGTCTCAGGGGGCACAGGGTGGGTTGTGGTGGTGGGGAGGCCATCTCTGACCTGGTCAGAGTTCTGAGAAGCAGGCGGAGGTTTTGGGGAAGAGTGGTTGACCCCCATTTTCCCACTGGCATGGTGAGTGCAGCTCTGCCATGGGAGAAGGGGGTGTGACAGATCAGGGAAGGTGGGAAGGGAAGGTGGTGTGCCCAGCTCTGGGACAGTCCCTCAGGTTTGCATTTCTCTTCTTGTGGTTAAGTTACCTTGTCACTCTGTCTTACAGGCTGCTCGGCCTTGGCCCCCGTTGGATGTTCAGCTGGGCGACAGCGGTGTGGATCCCGCATCTGGAGGCAGATGTGACCACACAGCGGGGGGTTGTCAGAGAACAGGGCTGCTAAGGGGCAGTAAAGGCAAGCTGCTGTGTCAGTTGTCAGGAGCAGAGGGGTGGAAAGCTTGCTGCCTCTGGATGACAGTCCTGGCTGCTAGGATGAGTCTGAAGAAAAAGTGGTCCGTCCTCTCAAAGAGCGTCTAATCCAACAAGACACACAGATACAGTGACCGGGACAGAGTGGGGTGGGTGCTGGGCACAGTGTTGAGGGCATAAGAGGGAGTGAAGCATGGACTTTGCCCTGAGGGTTGGAGAACATGTCACCTGGTGACGCTTGAGCTGGGCCTCCTGGGTAAGGAGGACTTCAGGAGGTCTGGAAGGGGCCAGGTCGCATCCTCTCTAAGCTGCAAGGAGCCACTGCCCTCATCTCAGAGAGCTTCTACTCTATTTTAGTTTTAAAAATTTTATTGAAGGACTTTGCATCATACCATTCTCTAGGGTTAAGGTGTGTATCACCTTAAGGTGTGTAAATCAGCATCTGTGTGGTCTACATCAAGTTCTACGTCATTCTACCACTGGACGCTCAGCTCCTGGACAGAACTCTAGTGGACTCCCCGTTGGGTCTTGTGCACGATGTTCATGCTCAGTGTAGTTGGAATAATGGTCCCTCAGAGACGCCCCATCAGCATCCTCAGCACCTGTGAGCACATCCTGGTCTCTGGGACATGTCACTTTAAAAGGAAAAGAGGGACTTGGCAGTCGGGTTTGGACCTGGCATCTGGGGTGCACTGGGGCATCTGGGGAGCGAGGTCCTGAGCCACCTGCAGAGAGAGCTGGGCTGGACAGAGACTGGGGCCAGAGTCACAGGAAGGGGACAGTGGACACCAGGGGCATTTCTTAGAAATGACTGAGAGGCGAGAGAGCTAAAACTGGAAACCTTGGAAACACTGAAGTATAAGGGGCAGGTGGTAGAAATACAAACCTGGTCAAAAGAAACATTGCCAGAGAAAGCATTTTAAGAGGGACACAGGGGTCAAAAGTACAATGGTCTGGGAGGATGGAGGTGGTGAGAGGCCACCGGTGACCTTCAGGAGAGCAGTTTTGATGGCATGGTAGGGGTGGAAGACAGGCTTGACAAGTGAACGCAAAGTGACATCAATGACACCGAGTGACAGGAGAGAGGGGGCATGATTCAAGGTCCGGTCAGTGACCTGGAGATGAAGGGGCAGGAAGTGGATTCGGAGAGCGCGTGGCCCACAGACTCCCAGCTGCCCTCCCCCGGTCTCTGCCCCCGCGGACCTCTCTCGTTTGCGCCCACAAAGCAGCTTTATCCCAGCATCTCCTTCCCCAAACTCCTGCCCTGGTCGTCCGGAAGACAAGCGATAGCAAGTTATTCGAAGAAGAGCTTTGTTTTTGAGCTCATGTGCGTTTCGACTGCATGATCTGCTTCGTGGCGCCCCTGGAAGGAGCTGTCGAAACACTCAAAGCAGGTGACTGGGGTTTCCACACGTTAAGCAACAAGACCTAGTCTCTCTGACAAGTGTCATGTCAGAACCGAAATACAGAAAATACGTGTTTTCTGACACCTCCTGGTCAAGCCCACTTGTAAGACCAGTTCGGTGCTCTGAAGAGCACAAGCGGTTGCAAGTGCAGCTGATGGGACAGAAGCCGGTGTTTCACTCCAGCACGAGTCCATTGCTTTATTCTGCTTTGGTTGGACACTGAAGCAAACCCTGTGATTCATTAAGATAAACAGAGAGTATTTGCTTTTATCTGAGCAGATGTGACTTTTACAAAGGCCAGCACAGAACAAAAACACTGCCTCATGAGACGCAGGAAACACTGCAGCGAAATGACTGAAGAAACTGCTTGAAGGTCTCCTTAGAAGGCAGCACAGGTGGCAACTCTTCAGCCATCTTTAATGTGCCAAAATGATGCAGGTGATGCCTATAATTGTGTTTTCCAGTTGGAATAAATTGGAACCCAGTATCTGCACAGCTCAGGAGGGCCTTTTGGGAAGCCCTGGTCTCTCTGAAAAAAATGGGACCGGCAAGATTGTGCTTCCAGGCCACAGCGAGACGGCCAGCAGGCCCACTTTAGAAAGCAGACAATAACTTGGTTCTGATTCTTGGTGTGGCCCGGAGAGGGATACTCAGGCTCGCCGAGTCTCGGCTTCTTCGATTAAATTAAAAATCAGCGTTGTTTTGAAAGCACTTAGCCCAGACTGAATGCCATTATCATTACTATGTCAAGTGTAATTTCTGCTGTTTTTGCGTTTGTTTTTCTAGGAGAGGAAGGAAGGAAGGGAGAGAAGAAGCCTATTCATGTATTTCGTTGCCGTGTTTGGGTTCTCACCCCAGACCTAAGGTCTTGAATCCTGGTGCCTGGGCTTTATTTATGTGGCTCGCAGGCGTCCGATGGTGATTTTCAGTTTGTGCGAATCCAGTTCCCTGCGTTCTGGGCATGTTGCGAGTCTCCTGTGCTAACAGGACCCGAGAATGGGTGGGGCCCGAGCAGTGAGTTAGCCTAGTGGGAGCTAGCAAGTAAACTGAGACCCCGAGAAGTTTCTCAGCTGCCCTCACCTAGAACTCTCCCTGCTGTCCCAGGCACATCGTGGGCCATCGAAGAAGAGCGCCACTGGGGCTGCTCCTTAGCAGGGACAAGGCTTCAGCGGGGCCCTCATCCCCCCACAGGGAATACTCTGGAATCAGCAACGCCCATCATTCTTTATGCTGCTCACACACCCTTGTTACTTCCCTCCAGGAGTTTGTTTCCCTCTTTCTTCGATTAGGTTGCATCAGCGGGGAGGGGTGGGCCCACCGCTGTGTCGATCAGGGACGTGGAAGACCCCTTCCAGCTCAGAGCCCGGCACTCTTCCATTGGGGCTGAAACGAAACATTCCATTTCCCCTGGGGCTGCCAGGACCCTTTGTGGGCTTTGGGAGAGGCTGGTCTCCCCCAAATCCAAAATGTCAAGAGGTCACGTCTGTCACAATCAGGCCCAGAACTCTTGACAAAGGCAAAGTCGAGTGAGAAAGGATAGCCACTCCTAACAGCAATGACTTAATGAGCTCTCTCTGCCCTGCAGGGCCGGGGTCTGGTGTGGGGGTTAATGGATGGTCTCAGTCGCTGCAATTAAATGAGATGGTAGGAGGGGGCACCTCCCACCTGAAGCCCAGTCATCACTTCAGTAAATACGTTCTGCACCAGAGGTTTATGGATGCCTTGTCTCCACATCAGATCTTTGCTGGGAGCGGGCAGGTATAGATCAGAAATGAATTTGTAAATGAAATATTTGGTCTGTCAGACTGGCAGCAGGAATCTTGCAGGAGGGCATGATGAAAAAGTCCCTCTTTATGGGGGAGCCAGAAACAAGCAGAGGAACAGAGATCCTTGAAAGTTTCCACCTTGAGGAGAGATGGGTAAGAAATAAACCTCTTGGAGGGGTCCAGCTAAGTATTTGCCAACATGTCTCCTGGGGTCTCCGTCACCTGGTTGGAGGCCGAGCAAGGCCTAGGAAAGGGCCCAGCTGGGAAATGGACCCGGGTTCTTACTCCTGCTCCATCATAGTCAACCAGCTCCCGGGACGCCCGCCCTTTCCTGATCTTCATTTTCTGTGCAGTGGGATCACGGAGTTGGCCTTCCGTGGAAGCGAGATACAGAAGGAAAAATCAGCTACACAAGTCCTGTCTGTGAAATTTTGATATTGCATGTGTACACTGTGAGTATATTGCAATCATTTTGATTGAAACAGTCACACTGAGTGTAGAGCTGAAACACATGAACGCAGGGGCTCAGTGAGGTATGCATATACCCATTCTCCTAGCAGCCTTGGTCACGACAGTCAAACGGTGGAAGGAACTCAAGGGTCCCTGGATGGATGACTTGACGAACAAAATGTGGTCTGTCCATATAATGGCTATGTTATACTGCTCTATTATTGAGTGATAATGAATAGAATTATTCAGCCTTAAAAAGGAAAGGAATACTGGTATGAACTATGATATGGAGGAGCCTTGAGAACATGATGCTAAGTGAAACGAGCGAGTCACCAAAGGACAGATTCGAGATTACCCCGCTCACCGAAGTCCCAGGAGCGATGAGATTCATGGAGACAGAAAGCGGGGCTGTGGGGGCCAGGGGCCGGGAGCGGCGGCGGAGGGGCATGGTTTACTGAGGGCAGAGTTCCCTTCTGCAAAATGAGGAGGTTCTGAAGATTAGCTGCCGGTCACTATGAACCTAAGTCACATTCCTGTAACTATCCGCTGAAAAATGAGGAAAAGGGGCATTTTATGTTATGTGTATCTCACCAGAACTAAAACAAGATGATCACACCCCAGAATTACTTATCTTGATACTAGTCCTGGCTCTGCTACCTTCCTTCCCTCCTGGAATCTGTTCACTTTTTAAAAACAGAGAAATTCAAAGTGTGATGGGAACTCAGGGTCTGATGATTGTTAAAATCACACACCCTCACGGGGGGAATTTGTCGCAGTGGGTTTCTGATGGGAAACAACACGCTTTAGAGCAAATCGCACTGTCATTCCACTGTTGGGCCCACAGGACTCCCCACGGAGGCCCGGTGATGCCCTGAGGCTCAGCAGACCCCACGGGAGCCAGAGCGCCTAACTGCCTGCTCGGATGTCTCCCTGGCTGGCAGCAGCGTAGGGCCGCGCCGGAAAGATGTTTCCCTGCTTTGGCTGATGTTTTGCCACCTTGCGCTTTTGTCCACAGCAGCGCGGCGATGTGTGACTGGCTCCCCGCGGCCCTCGTCCTTGGGGTGTGCCACGACTCTCCGGAAGAGTTAACGCTCTGGGAAGACAGATGGGTTCTGCTCAGTGGATATGCCACTCAGAAGTGATTTGGGGGCACTAAAGACACAGGCATTCCTGTAGAAATATAAAACACTCACCGGCCTGATTCTGCCAAGCCACGGCATTAATGACGACGCCCAGTGACACTGACCTCCCAAGTGAAGAAAGCAGGAGAGACCAGTTGTCTTCCTTTCTCGCTCACGGACGGTGACCCCGTCTTCCTGGCTGGCCCGGACTTTCCTGTTTCTATTCTCTTAGGTTTGGAGCGAGTTTGCCCACAGCTGGTCTTGGCCTCTTGGGACAATGTCCTGCCTCTGGTCCTAGGACCACGCCCAACTGTGCAGCCGCTTCGGCCCCTCCTGCCTCCGCCCTTTTCTGCAGTAACCCCAGTGGGGACACACTTCCTACCATCCTGTTCCCTTTGGCCCTACTGGTGTCGCACCCATGGGCCAGACTTTTTGCTGTATCACTGGCTTAAGAGCAGGCCGGGTGGGCTCCCTGTCTGGCCTGGGCTCCTCCACTGCCCCTTCAAGCCCAGCCTGCACCCCTGAGATATCAGAGGAGGACAGTCCCCACCACAGCCACCCCCGTGCTCCTTTTTGTTTTTTTAAAGGAAAGGCGCAGGCAGGATGAAGGCAAGTAGGCAGACGGGCAAGAGGAGAGGAGGAAGAAGCAATTTTATTTATTGTATTTAGTTGTTCACACTGGTTGTTCTCCCCTTCCAGTCCCGGGATGCAGACCAGGATCCCTGTCGCTGCACCGGTGGCAGGTGGCTGGCAAGCAGGCAGGCAGGCAGGAAGAGAGAGGAGCAAGCATCTTTACTTTATTTCCATTTAGTTGGCTGTTTCCCCCAGACCCGGGACGTGAACCCAGGGCCATGTCGTCTGTGTCCTGCAGAGGCAACTGACTTAACTGCTGTGCCACCAGAGCGCGCCTGTCCCTCCCTTGAAAGCGGCCTCAGCTGCTTGAACACTGTACAGAGGGACATAGTGAGGGCCAGGAAGCGGGTGATGAGGTGCTCCAGGCCAGCGGTTGGCGAAAGTTTTCTATAAAAGGCCAGATGGGGACTATCTTCCACTTGACAGGCCAACCATCTGTGGCAGCTACTTAAGGCCGCTGCGGGTGAGGCGTGCAGCAGACTTGACGGCCTCACGCTGGCCAAGCGCCTCGAGCCCGCTGCAGGGCTAGGCCTCAACTTGGTCTGCAAGGACGGAACAAGTGCCAGCATGGCTTCTAACAGCTCGAGGCCACATCCCTAGGATGCCCTGCATCCCCTCAAGTGCCTGCTCGAGAAAGCACCAGGCTCATGCAGACAGACAGAAGGAGGGACATTGCCGCCTCTGAGCGCCAGGAGCCTCGCTTTGCAAAGGCCGGTTCCCACTCAGGTGGGTCCACATGACCGCCCTCCCTCTCTGCTCAGTCTCTCACTTCTCTGATTCTCCCCTTCACGGCCCCTCATTCTCCCTATGAAATTCTCCTCTGAGCCAAGCACAGTGACGACAGGTCGAATGACCTCTGCCTACTGAAACAGCTCATTAACTGGTTGAAATCTGTCCTTTCCCACTTTAACTCAACTGTTCTTTGCCAGCTCCTCTGAACCTTTACCCAGGGACACTGAAGTTGGGATTTCATAGAGTTTTCAAGTGTCATGAAATGTTTTTCTTCTTTTGACTTTTAAACATGATTTGACACAGGAAACGCGGGCCCTGGTGGCTCAGGCACTAAGTCCGCAACTGTGACACAATCCGTGTTTCAGTACCAGCACCTGGGTTCCGTGAGCCTGGCAGGGGAACAACCAAAGTGAACTAACTGAATAAATGCTTCTTCCTCCTCTCTCTGCCTGCCTACTCGCCTTCATTCCTGCCTGCTTCCTTCTGCTTAAAAAAAACAAAACAGGCACACCTTTGGTGGAGTAGCGGTTAGGTTCGCCGCCTCTGGCCGAGTGCAGCCCACATACATTCCAAGGACCCGGGTTTGCTCCCAGGGTTGGGGGTGGGGAGGAGGGTGGAGGGCAAGGGAAGGGTAGGTGTAGCGGGGAGGGAACAACCAAGATGAACAATTAAATAAAATTTAAAAAAAGAAGCGTCTTCTTCTCAAAAAAAAAAAAAAAAAAATGGCAATTCCCTCCTCCAAAAGAAAATAAAATAGTAAAAACTGTTCTTAGCTTGTGGGACATACAGACGGTGGGACACAGTCTACCGAAGACTGCGCCTCTGAGGGTGTGAGCACGTGTTCTGAGGGCGGGGTGTGGACCCTGTAAATCACGTGGCCTTAGGTGTCTGACAGCTAAGCCCTACTTCCTGGAGATCTTTGCAAAAAAACCCCACAAAAACCCAGCCTCGGAAACCGGACACTCGCGCTGCCTGCGGGCTGTGTGAGCCCTTGGCCGCCCCTCCGGCCAGTGCCCTGGAATAACCCTGCTGTTGATTACCTTTGCGGGCCCTGATGTCTCCCGAAGAAAATCTGCGAGCTCGAGATAGAAATCCGACAGCGAAACGTTTAGATATTGCTGGTAAGCAGGACACCCCCACCCCGCACCCCCTCATCGCCCAATCCCCACACTCCCCGAAAATGTCCTCAGTCTAGCCTGAGACCCCGCTGGGGTCCTGAGGTTCCTGTGAAATTCCAACAATTTCTACCCAAGGTGCATGGGGGGAAAGCCGGGTTTTGAAGAACTTTTATTTCAGAGCACTGTCAGATTCTGCCCAATCAGAAATGCTTCTCTGGCCTCTTAAATGCCAGGGAGGGGATATTCGCATCCGGCATAGGGTGCATTTGTCACTGAGAAGGGCAGAGTGGGGCTGGCTTTGGCCCACGTGGCTTCCCAGAGCAGGTACCTGAGCGCAGGCGTCCTGGGGGCTAGCGGGACGGCAGGGTGGAAGGACACAGGGAGAGTGGGGACCTCCCCGCACCTGTGCCTGCGGGCCCCGCCCACCCAAGGGGTTGGCATCCCGTGCGCTTGTCCCTTTGCAAGGAGCCTCTCACAGCCCAGAGAAGGGATGGGAAGCGTGGAGATGGGAGAGTCCCGCCTCCTCTCTAGAACCTTCTGGGCTGGGCTGGGCTGGGCTGCCTGACGCGAGAGCCCGGGGGAGCGGGACCCCCAGGCAGCTAGTGCTCGTGCTGGTCGGCGTCCATGCAGGACTCCCAGGGGTTCTGGGGCATTCGCGGCATGGAGAAGAGCAGCAGGGCCAGGCCGCCGAGGAAGAGGAGCACGAAGGCGGCGCAGGCGCAGGCGAAGGACCAGGAGACGTGGTACCGGATCCAGACGGTGCCCTCGCTGTCCACCATCCGCTTCGCCGACTGGCGCATCACCTCCACCGAGATGAAGATGCAGAGGCCTGGGGGCCCGCCGGAGCCTCAGAGACCGCGGTGCCAGGGTCCCGCACCGGAGAAGGGGGTGCCCCAACCCTGGGGCTGCGGGGACAACCGCCTGGACACGGCGTGCTCGTGGGGACCTGCCCTGTCGGCACCCGCGCTGTCTGCTCTTGGCTCCGAAGACTGACTTTCTTTCCTTGGTTAGTGTTTTTCAACATTAAGTTAGATTTTTGCTGGCGGGGGTGAAGGTCAAGCTGCCAAGGTCCCCCGCCGCCCCCGCCCTCCGGGGGCGCGCCTGGGTGGACCTGGGAGTTTCTGGGCACCCACATCCCACCTGGCAGCCCCCAGAGCGTCTTTCCCAGGGGCCGCCCCGCCCGTCCTACCTGCGAAGGCGTAGAACATGGACGCGGGCCGCAGCAGGTAGTCGCGCCGCCTCCCGCAGGCCAGCAGCGCCGAGAGGGTCCCCAGGAGCACGAGGCCCAGGCTGAAGACCGCCAGGGCGGCGGCGGAGATGCTGTAAGCTAGACCGAGCCCCCGCCCCGTGCCGTTGTTTCCCTTTGCACCCGCTACAGCGGCATGTCCGACAGCCTGCCCACTGGCCCCAGGTCGCACGGGGCAAGGGGTGGGGACCCAGGGCAGGCTGGGGCGCAGTGTTAGTGCAGAAGGAGCTGCGGGGCTGGAGGCTTCCTGGGGCAGAAACCGCCCTCCGAGTGCCGGGCAGGGGGCCCAGGGCTGGAGGGTGTCTCTCCTGAGACTGTCAGCTGCCTCTGGGGGGTGATGGGGTGTGACTTGTTACAGAGTATGGCCGTGTGTGTGTGTGTGTGTGTGTGTGTGTGTGTGTGTGTGTGTGTGG
>RJWH01008857.1:0-27005 GCA_004363575.1 Solenodon paradoxus | reverse complement strand
GGGTGGGGCAGGGTCAGACTCAACTCTGGGACCCAGCACCCAGCAGGGACCTGAGTTGGAGACCTAGGGACAAACTTAGTAGATGTTTTAAGCAAGTCTCTCTGGGCCCCAGGCCTGTTTTCCAGTTTTAAAGCAAGACAGGACCTGATGCCCTATGAGTTTGCCACAGGGTCTGAGATAGTGGCAAGGGAGGGCCCTCAGGACATTCTGGTCCATGGCCAAGGGGTCAGGGGTGCCAGACCCAGATAGATAAGGGGTTTTCTTCCAAGCGGCACACACGGGTTTGGGGTTGCCTTACCTTCAACAAGAGCAGGATTTTGAGTGGCATTTGGTCTGACCCCCATGCCATGGCACCCTGCACCTAGGACCACCACCTTGGTCTTTTCTGTTCCCAACACTGACTTTCGGACCCTCCCAGGACCCCTCTAGTGTGGGGTCAGCACAGAACTTGGCAGCTCGTGCAGGACCCAACTGCATAAACAGCCACGCAGGTGCCCTTTCAGCAGTGACCCCTCCTTCAAATAACCAGGAACAGACCTAGCCGATCTCAGGGGGTGATGGATCCCCAGACTTCCTGGTTCTGGAGACCCAACTCAGGTGCAGTTTGGGCCCTGAAGTGGGCTCTCACATCCTGATGGAGTAATGCGTCCACTCACAGAAGCAGGAATAGTACCACCTCACTCAACAGGTTGTAGTAGTGAGGGATGCTGGGCCCGGAGCCCCTGATCAACAAACAGTATCCACAACCTCCCTCCCTGACATAACCCAACTGGAGGACCGTGGGGCTCAGAGAGATGCAGAGACTTATCCAGGTTCACACAGGTGTCCCTGGCAGATGGGACCCAATCAAGCTCTGAGCTGTCCCTTAGGCACTGCTTCTCTGCCCAGGAACCCCACAGTTGTCTGGGTCAAGGCCTTAGAAAACTGCATACACCAGCCCTCAGGTCTGGAGAGCGGCGTGTGCATGTGGCGGGACTGTCCTGGCAGGTTGGACCATCTGTGGGAGACTTGACCACCTGGGCCAGCTCTAAGTTTGAAGGTGAGAAAACCAGTCTTAGGCATCATCAGCTTGTTACAGAAATCTGTTTAATGGTTTAGGAATGTGTACACTCTGGCTCAAAGTTTCCAGAGAGGCAACTTTTCCATGTTTTAAAAAATAGATTTGATATAAAGATTTATATATTCATAAATAGGTAACATGAAAAATTCCCAAATGCAAATGGCATTCTTCGGCTGGCTGAGGCCCTCCCCACACCCAACAGTCCAGCCAGCAGGGGTCACGGTCCCTGAGGCCCCACGCCTAGGAGCCCACCTGGGGAAGGGTAACTGAATTCAATATGAATTAGGAGCTCCCTCCATCTCTGCTCCTGCTGAGGCCTGTGTCCCTGGGTCAATCCCCTTCTAGGAGGGCAGAGACCCACCTCTGGCTTAGAAGTCAGGATCCATGTTCCTGGCCACCCTGCTCTTCCTGCTGAGTGTAAAACTGGCTTCCTCTCCATCTTGCCCAGGTCTCACCTGGTGGCTGCTGCCAGAACACTTGCTGGCACTCTTCCCCTCGCTCCCTCTGCAGCCTGGCCTGACCCCACCTGCTCCAGTTCTCAGGTAATTTATAAACAAAGGAAGAGATTAAATTGTTCTCTGGCCCTAGAGGCCCTGAAGGGAAAGGAGACAGGTCTTTTTTCTGTCTCACACACTTCCTCATTTTCTCTTACCCAAGTCTGGAGCCCCATTTGACTGAACCCCTCCTGATGGGGCACCACAAAGAGGACACCCCCAGTGGCAGGCAGTCCACACCACATCCAGGGCTGGGCCTGATGCATCAGTGTCCGTGTCAGACTGAGGGCCCTCTCTGTCAGAGTCTATAGGGAATGGCTTCAGTGCAGGACAGGCGAATCTTGCAGGCCAAGGGGTAAGGAAAGAACTCCTTGCCAGAGGGTACCTTGGGCAAGGGACTAGCTTTGGGTAGGGCCAGCTGGGTCACCTGTGACATGACTAGCAGGGCAGAGTTGGTAAGTGGGGAGAGGGCAAGAAGGGGTCTGCGGCAGGGGCCAGGTGGGCCTGACCAGAGGGTGCTGCTGGAGAGAAGCTGGGCAGAGCTGAGTCTGACTTCTGGGTGGAACATGGGCCACATCCAGAGGGCCCCAGGGAACCCTGGAAGGTGTTAGAACAGTAGGACAGAACTTTCAGACCACAGGAGGGTGACATGGGCAGGGTAGCCTAGAAGCCCAGCAGCCGAGGGCAGCAGGAGTCCAGGTGAGAGGCCCAAGGTGAGCCTGGACTCTAGGCTAAGCCCTGGGGTAAGGCTGCTCCCATGCATAGATGATGGGGCCGCAGGATCCCCTCCTCTATGGGCTCTGACATCTTGGGATTGTGAAAGGGGAGAAAGTAGGGTGCTATGTCCTTGATGGCTGGATGAGCCAAGAGGCCACCAGGGAGGAAACCTCCCTGCAGCCAGGCTGGGTCGGCCGCCCCTTCCCTCTCTAAGTCAAGCCTTCATAGGGTTTTAGGTTCTCCTGAGTTTGGGGTGTCACCTCAGCCCAAAGTTACAAATGAGTCTGTTACCAGCCATATGTGCCTGCTCTGGAATCTCGGAGCAGCCCGGCACTCCGGTGAAAGACACGGGGGTGTGCACCAGAGGAAAGCGAAGCTTCTCGGAGCAGGCCCTTGGGTAGCAAGCGTAATGTCATGACTGTGCTTGGCTAGAATGGAGCTGCGGCCCAGGTCTCTGCTCCAAGACCCCTGGCATACCTCCCACCCTAAAGAGAAGGTCTCTGCTGGATCCTATTTCATGAGACTGCTTGTCCAGCTGGGCCTGGCTGAAAGCCCAGCTTTGCCCTAGCATCAGGCCCAAGAAGAGGTCATGGGCTGGAAGACCTTTGCCCTTGGCCTGGATAGATCTCCTTTTTAGGGAACTCTTCATTCCAGGCACTTCCTAGCACTGCAGTGGAGGGGCAGGCAGATACCAGCTCCCCTACTCCAGACCATCAGCAAAGGCCAAGGGAGGAAGCCAGGATGCCAGGTCGCCTTTGTGCTTCTAATTCCCTGCTGGAAGTAGCTGATTGCCCTCAGTGCAGACCCCTGCTCAACAGCTCCTGGCCCAACAGCTCCAAACTCCTTCTGCTCCAGAACCAGCCTCAGAATCCCTCCTGGGTGACCAGTCCTGCTTGTCTCGGTCTGCCAGGGAAGACCAAGCTCCACCAGCTAGAGAGCTTCTCTAAGGGTCCCACAGTATCCAGACCTACCTGGAGGGGATGACTCAGCCCAAAAGGGCTTGGAGTAGAAGGCAATACAAGTCTGAGATTGGACTGAGCCCAGGGTGTTGCTTCCTGGGGCCCCACGGTGAGGGAGCCTGAGGGGCTGCACTGGGCTGACATGGAGGTTCTGGAGGAGGCTGGGGAAATCATCTGCCTCCCCCAGCCCACTCCCCGTAACACTCGGACACACCCAGAGGACGGGTCTGCTTCTACCTGGCCTCCACCTGCCCTCTAACCTCAGCGCCCCGCACAGGCTGAGTATGGGTGAGCCCAAGGGGAGAAACGGTCAGACCAAGCTTGGCCCGGGGCTTCACTTTGCTTGGGAAACTCTTCGCCCTAGACTGAAAGTGTGGGGGTTCACACCCTGAAAGAAGATGGAGGGATTTCTGCACGTGGGGTAAGAATGGGGTCCCTCTCAGACCTGAGTCTCAGGGATGCAAGCTTTTACTTTTCCCTTAGATGTCCACATTCCCATCTCATTCCTCCTGCCCCTGAGCTTCAGAGCTGGCACGGAAGAATCCGCTGGTTTTGCAATCTGATTGGCAAAACTTTGGGCCCCACAGCAGAAGATAGTGCCCGCTTGGCTGTGGGTCATGACCCCACACTTGCGCCGGTGAAAATGAGAAGCAATTTGTGAAGCCAGAAAACGTGAGACGTCTTGCTAAGGCAGCGAGATGGGCCCCAAGGTGTGAGTTTAGAGCTGGCAGTGAAGAAAAGAAGGTTCCTTGCCTGGTCTGGAGAAGTCAGGCTTCCCTGGCTTTGCTCAGGAACTGAGTCTACAGGCTGGTCACTCTAGTTCTGTGGCTAAGCACAGAGGCCCTGGGAGGAGTGGGCACCAGCCACGTCCCTGGAAAGAGGCCAGCTGTTGTCACAGCAGCCGCAGCCCCAGGGTGAGAAATGTCGGAGCCAGGACACTGGAGCAGGGAAGGCACATCCCGCTGCAGTCCATGGGGGCAGGCTTGGGCCAGTCCTGGGATGTGAAGAACGCAGAGGGGACAGCCACAGGGGACAGTCCTGTGCCCACAGGCCTCCTGCAGGACGCATCCTGCTTCTTCCATCCTGATCAAGCATCCAGGCTGCAGGAAAGTTAATTCCAGGACTTTATCCAGCTGCCCTAGAACGCTGGTGCCCCGGAGGGCTGGAGGGCTGGGCGTGGTGGGCCAGAGAGAAGAGGAGGGGGAGCCCTGCCTGCCTGCCCTGCACCCCGGTCAGCACCCACAGCCCCAGCTCTCTCCGACGTCCTTGCTGTCCAGCTGGATGTGGTCAGCGCTCTTCTCGCTGAGCAGTGGGCCCCCGTGCCTCACGACCAGCTCGGTGGCCACCCTCACGAAGGCTTCCTCCACGTTGCTCGAGTCCTTGGCGGACGTCTCAATGGCGCACAGGATGTCATAGTGCTCCGCCAGGCTCTGCGCCTCGGCCAGCGGGACCTCCCGGAGCTCGCTGAGGTCGGTCTTGTTCCCTGTAGGAAAGGCAGGTGCAGCTTGGTGAGGCCCGTGGTGCCAGCCAGCCCTGCCCTCCCTGGAGACCCGACACCATCACTGCCCTCTGCTACCAACCTCGCCTATATGGTCTGTTTGACACCCTTTTTTATTTATTGCTTATTCTATTCCTTAGTTCTGCATTTTGTTTGCTTTCTTATCTTTGCCAGAGGCGCATATACTTTATTGCTTCTTCCTAAGAATTAGAAGCAATACAGTTTGAAGAAAGACGCACTTTAGAGCTGGGAGGAGGCCTGGGTGGCACTGCCGCCCTCTCAATGCTGTGTGGCCCATATTGTCTCGGTTTCCCCGGGGATGCCACCACCAGCCAAATGGGATCAAATGATAACAAGGAACATGGAAACAACGGTCACATGGCCCGCACTCCATCGATGCTAGAGTTTACAAAGAAATTTGGATTGCTCATTTTCTCTTTTGGTTAAAATTTGTTATACTTTTAGGTTATTTCCTCCCATTGTCTGTCAGATTTTTTTATTCTCTGTAAGATCCTGGTTTCGATTATTTTGCTTTTCTGGAAGTAAGAATAAAGACTATGACGTTCCCTGAGGGTACACCTTCAGCTCCTCCAACAGGTACAAGACAATTCATTATTTTCTAAACAACCTGTGAAACTGCTCCTTGACCCCATTGCTAGAATTTAAAAAATCTCTAAATGGTTGATTTTTGTAATCTGATTAGAGGGAAGACAAAATATACATAAGCATCTATAAAGATCTAAACTTTCTACGGTCACCTTGAAGACTATAGCAACCACTTTCAATGTGTGGAACTTATTTGCACCCTGATTTCCACAAACTGGAAAAAAAGCACAGGTGACATTTATGGACAATGATGCATCTGAACACACCAGTTATTCAATGATAAAGGAAATGTCAATATTTTTAGATATGAAAATAGTATTTTTTATATTATGTATGTATGCTTTTAAGTGTTTTGTCTCTTTTATAGATTCCTGCTGAAACATTTATAGATGAAATAGTTTGGTGTTGTGATTTGAAACAATACAAGGGAGAAAGGGATGGAGCAGAGATGAACTTGGACATGAGTTGCTAGTTGCAGAAGCAGGGAGATGGGTGCGTACCTGGGGTTCACACACTTCTATTTCTGTGTTTGTAAAAAATGCTGTCTAACAGAATCATTTCTTTTTCCCCAAGGAAAAGTGCAGGCAGGAATGAAGGTAAGCAGGCAGGCATGAAGACAGAGAAGGAAGCATCTTTATGTTTTTTATTTAGTTGTTCAAACTGGCTGTTTCCCCCTGAACCCGGGACTCAAACCCAGGGGTATGTGACTTCTCCTTCTGAGGCAAATGACCTAACCACCGCTCCACCAGGGTGAGCCAACGGAATCTTTTTGTAAATGTCTGGGATAAAAGGGAAGTAGTTAGGATGGGTAAGAAAAGTGCCATTTCCACCCAGGGAGCCCAGCTTCACGGAGCACGTTCACACCCCAGTCTGAGCAGGCAGCCTGTGTGGAACCAAACGCCACCTTGTTCCTGGCTAGAGCCACAGCCAATCTCATCTTAGAAGAATCAGTTCCGGGCATCCCCTGGTGGCCTGTGGTTTAATACACTAGCCATAGTCTATATATCCCCAGGTCCCCAGTTCAAGACCCAGTTCAAGGCTGGTGGTGGGATGGGGTGGGCAACCAGGATGAACTAAATGGAATAAATAAAAGTGTTTCCTCCTTCTCTCTCTCCCCACCTGCCTGCCTACTTGCCTGCATTGCTGCCTGCACCTTTCCTTGAAAAAACAAAAAAGAAGAATCAGTTCAATTGTTGTAGCAAGAACCCCAGGGACATGTAAGTGCTCCAGAGTTTCTTGAGTCTGGGACATTTATGTAGGAATGAAAAGGAAAACAGGCACCAGAGCCGCTCTGCAGTGATTGTGGGCCCCTGGGCCTGCATCACGAGCATCACTGGCATCACCTGGGAACATACAGAAATGCTCACTCACGGGTCCACCCAGACCCCCTCAATCACTCTGGGCTGATGTTACCATCTGTGCTTTAACAAGCCTTCCCAAGTGACTTCCAGGCGCACGTGTTTGAGAAGCCTGCCCTGGTGTGGTGCGATAGAACAAATGACTGAATTACAATCAGCAGAACCGAACTCAAATTCTGCAGTTAGTCTCACAGACTGTGGACTGGGCTAAGTTATCACTTTTCTGAGTCTCAGCTCATCACCTGTCAAATGAGGAGAAGCAGGGTTAGGAGAACGAAATCTGATGACATGTGAAGATTTAACCAGTGTGCACCACTATGCAGATACACGGGAAACGTATTCCTCCTTCCTTGAATTCCAGTTTTCACTGTAACTGTGGACGTGATTAGTAGGATCGGAGATGCAAGATCATGGTTCAGAATTCTGGCTCCCTTCCTTCCTGCGTGGCCAAGCTCAGCCCCTCTCTGCTCAGACCTGCCCCTTTTTTAAAAGCAGAGACTGCCAGACAGAGGGCCGGATCCGTGGCCCCAGCTCACCGATCAGCAGCTGCACGATGTTAGAGCCCGCGTACTTCCGCACATCCTCGATCCAGTGGGGCACTGACAGGAAGGAGCTCCTTTTGGTGATGTCGTAAGCAAGGATGGCCCCGTTGGCACTGCGGTAGTAGCTCTGTGTGATGGTGCGGAACCGCTCCTGGCCGGCCGTGTCCCAGATCTGCAGCTGAAGAAAGAAGGGGCCTCCTGTGAACCTGGCGGTGTGGCCCAGCACCAGGGACATGGGGACAATCTCACAGACTTGTGCCACCAGGCAGGAGTCACTGACGAGGGGCTGGAAGGTGGACAGAGAGAGGCCTCTGAGCCCTTAGAAAGCAAGTCAGTGGCCCAACTTTGAGAATGAAAGGAGGGTACAAAAGGAAAGTGGGTGGCCGCCTTCTCCATCTAGAGTCCCAGGGAAAGGGTGAATGGCAGGAGCTGAGCCTACACTGTAGGAGGAAGTGCCCTGGCCAGGGGGCCTGCCGCCCTCTCGCCCTTCACAGGGTGGAACTGAACCAGAGCCACGGGGCGGGGCTGGCTTGGGCGCTGGCATTTTATTCCTTTATTGCTTAAAAACAGCTTATTTTTAATCTTTTTAAATATAGATTTGTATTGAAGTAATATTATTTTACAATACTATGAAAATTTTAGGTATGCACGAGAGGCACTTTAACTATAAAGAAACAAGTAAGTATAAAGCACAACAATGAAAAATATATATGATACAAAAAGTATCAGAAAGTATAAAAATGATGGCTATAATAATAGCAGACACAGTAGACTTCTAAAGAATTAAAGAGATAAAGACACTTCATGACAAGAGGCAATTTATCAGAAAGACTTAATGATACTAAGTATGTATCCACCAAATAAGAGTTTTAAATTTCATTTCATTAAAACTGACATCACTAAAAGGAGAAACAAATCACAATCGCAGTTGGAGATCTGAGCTCCTCTCAGTAATTGATAGAGAAAAAAAATCAGTACCGATAAAAAATATCTAAACAAAACTATGTTCCAACAGACATTTCCAGAAGACTACACTCAATACTGCAGAACAGCGCAGTATTTTCAAGGCTGTCATGGAAAATTCGTCAAGATAAACCATAAGCTGGGCCATAAAACAAGTCTCAATAAATTTCAAAAGACTGAATTCCTACAGAATATACTCTATTAAAAGAAAAAAGAAATCAAGAAAACTCTGGGAAAAACTTGAAGAAATGGCATTGAAAGAAAGCAATATATTGGAAGGGAAGTTATATCATTTAGGGCAGAGTCTGAGGATACCATAGCAATAAACACCGAAGAAAAACCAAGACGATCACCGTGGCCAGGAAGCAGAGGCGCATGGGAAATGAAAATGAAGGCAGCACACTCGGCACGGCTGCAAGCAGCCTCACTGGTCACAATGCATTTACTCAGTCAGTTCAACAAGCACACACTCGACCCCTGCTATGTGTTCTATGTACCAGAGACACCAGAGCCAACGACACAGACACAAATTTCTGTCTCATCTAGTAAGACATAAAGTAATAAGTATTATAAAAATATTTATATATGTTAAGTATTAACACAAAATAGTAATAAAATCATGTGTGCAAGAGAGAGACAAGAAGGAAGAAAAGAAGCAGGGGAAGAAGCTATGAAACATGATGAAGACTGAAGTTTTAGCACGCCCCGGAGGAGCAGCAGTTAGGTCAATCGCCTTCAAAGAAGCGCAGCCCACAAACCCCTGGGTTCAAGCCCTGGGGAGAAACAGTGTGAACTAAATAAAAATTGCTTCTTCTTCCTCTCTCTTCCTGCCTGTCTGTCTGCTCACCTTCCTTCCTGCCTGCACCTTTCCTTTAAAAAAGAAACAAAAACAAAATTTAACACCAGCAGTAATAGCTACAGACTAGGGCATCTAAGTCAACCAAATGGTGAAATATGGACATTAATGGAGCAAACATTTTCAGAAAGTTGGTCCTTCCCATGACTGGCAATGTTCTCATCCTACTCTCCGCATGAGAGGAAGAGAAGGAAAAGGAGTGGCATCTGTGCTCTGGAGGCGACAGGTCTGAGATCCTCAACTGTCACTTACCAGCATGGTGTCTCTGGACTAAAATTTTAATTCCAATTTTCAGCTTTAAAAAAAAAAAGACTCCAGGGGTTCAAGACCAGGGGCCAGGGGAAGTGAAAAAAAGATGCTGTAAGTGTCAAATGATACATTCAGTGTGCACAGTGCCCAGCAGAGATGGTGCTGGACAAATATCCTGTTTCCCAGTATCTACCGCACCAGTGTAATTTTGTGGCTAATGTTTTTAGCATACGCAAAGGAGGCTTCATGCAAAGTGGAATATATAAAGGGCTCAAAGAAAAAAAAATACACTGAGCTGTGTGCATGGGTCATTCACATGCTCATTTAAGATGTCCTGAGTTCCTGCCTTGTCCCAGCTCATCCTAGGAACTAGGAATATTTCAGGCATGAAACAAAAACAGAGCTCACAAACTAGCAAGGGGAGGCTGACCAGAAACATCAGTAGGGCCTTTGCAAAGAGGGAAGAAGGGCACTCTGAAGAAAGGACAGGGAACAGGAGAGACCTCCCAGATGAACAGGAGAGTGACCTCCTAGGTGGTCCAGACACTTGAGCTGTTACCCTGTGGGGAGGAGCCAATCATAGGGACAGTGCTCAGGCAGAGGGAACAGTGCAAAGGCCCAGAGGCAGGACAAACTTGCCAAGTTGGAGCTACGGAAAGGGCAGGGTGAGGAGGGCGAGGAGGGCGAGGAGGGTGAGGAGGGCAAGGAGGACGAGGACAGGGAGGAGTCCGAGGGGCCAGGGCCAGGGCTGCAGGTTCTTGTAGGCCACCTGCCAGAGTGTGGATTTTACTTTGACTGGGAATGGAGCAGTGGAATTGTCTGAAGCTCAGACCAAGGTATCAGACAGCTGTTTTCTCTCCTACTCCACACATCTCAGTAGCCCATGGTCCTCCTGCCATCTCAGCAACAACTGGCTCCACACAGCCTAAGAGCCTCAGGCGCCTCCCTTGGCACCTCGGCGGTGCTGGAAACCACCACGCACTCAGGCCTGCATGACCCAGAAGTGAGGGACTTAACACCCTGTGGATCAAGTCTCTACCAATGAGGGGAAGGGATGTGGGAGCCAGTGGATAAAGGCTTTCATCTCCCAGCCCTCTAAGAGACACTTCTGAGCACACATCACTTCTGCCCAGAAAGCCCAGATCAAGCACTGCACTGTTTGTCCATGGCCATGACCAGCTTCGAATGCAGCTTCATCCAGTGTTTCCTTTCTTCTCTGCCCTCTGTGTTCTGAAGGAGGTGGGAGAAGCTGACTGAGTCTGAGCTGCAACCTGAGCCAACCGAGAAAACAGGCAGGCGAGGCAGCAGCCACAGAGGAGGAGGATCACCCTGAGCCATCTACTGATGATGGCCCCAGACTCTGGACCTCAGAAGGCAGAGCAGACCCCACACGTGCATGCTTTGTGGGTCCAGGAATGGACCTGTGGGCCATCTCACGGGTTCCCCCCTGGAGTCTGCAGGTAGAGATCACAAGCCCAGCCTCACAGGAGAAAGGCAAACTTGAGGGCATGGTGATTGGCTGGGGCATTTCAGCATGACGCTGAATCCAAACCCATCTGTCTGTCCGCCTACCTCCATGTTCCAGTCCTCAGTAAGAACTTGGACCAGCAGGAAATCAAGGTGCCACATCGCCACAGCCTCTTCTTTTGTTGATCCCTCTCCTTCACACTTTTCATCACTGTCTCCGAAATATCCCCAGTTCCTCAGGTCACTGGAGACAGCACCGGCCCCTGCACGCCAGACCCTTCTCCCACAGCCGCCGACGTGAAACTTTAAGGTCTTGTCACTCACTCCTCTGCTCTCCACCCCAAGAGCATCCTGTAAGTCCTCAGGACCAAGCCTAACCCACCTACAGGATCCACCTCCTTCCCAGTGGTTGAGCACACAGAAGTGCTGTCTCTATCAGGACTTGTGACCATAATGTCCCCACCGTCTAAAATGTTCTTCTCCCAGATGGTTACATGACTGCTTCCCCGCTGCATTCCAATCTATATTCAAGTATCGCCCCCGCTGAAAGGCCTCAAAAGGGTACCCTATACTATCTCTCACCCCCAATTATTATTCTCCATTGCTCCCCACTGTCTCACTTGACATCCGCACATGCGCACACACACACTTTGGAAATGTTTGTCTTTCCTTCATATGGGCCTCAGGAGGGCAGAGGTTGTCTGTGTGGCTTACTGCATACGCCCAGAACCCAGTGCAGTGCCTGCTATGTCGAAGATGCTCAATAAAAATATGTAGCTCTGCACGCCCTGGTGGAGTAGTGGTTAGGTCAATCTCCTCCAAAGCAGCGCAGGTCACATGCCCCTGGGTTCAAGTCCGAAGTTGGAGAGACAGTCAATGTAAATAATGAAATAAAAATACACTAACGGGCTTCTTCCTCTCTCTTCCTGCCTGCCAGCCTGCATTCCTATTTCTGTCCTTAAAAAGAAAAAATGCTGGGTGGATGTTCTGCCCTTTGACCTGTTGCCCTGCAGCTCTAGGAACTGGCTAAAGAAAGCGGGACAGTTGAGTAATGTGTATAAATGAGGAGTGTAATGGAGTGTTTCACCACCCAGAATATGTAATTGGCCTTAAAGGACAGAGAACAGCTGGCAAGGTGAAACCACCACCCCACCCTACCCGCCTACCTTTCTACCCACGGAAAGCTCTGCCCAGCTCTTACCTGACAGACAAGGACTTTGTACTGTGAATTACACCCCAGCCCTCTCTCCCTAACTCACCTCCCACCTGGCACACCACCAGCTTCCCCAGTCTTTCCCAGGAGGGTTTGGGGAAATCTCCGGGCTCTGGAACTGGAGTGAAGTCCAGAGAAGCATGCGTTGGGCACGGAGAATATGAGGGGTCCCAACTGGGATGGAAAAGGGCTCCCACCGTGCATATGCTGAAGAGGGGAGCTGTCCCCTCTCCTGTCCAGCAGGGTGAGTCAGATGAGTTTCACTGGATGGGGCTCTTGAGGCAGTCAGATCTCTGTCCTGGATGCCAGGTCTTCTTTTCTCTTGGTGATGGGAGGGCTCAGGGCCACCTCAATCTATGAAGCACCGTCTTGGAGCAAAAGATGAAGATTATTTTCTCCGTTCCACATCCACCTTAACAAGTCCCAGTTCACAGTGCTGCTGAGTTCCTACACATGATGGAATGCTCTAGTTCTTGTCATGATCTCCTGTTTCTAGGAAAGACTGCATTCATCTTAACCTTCTGATGAGGACCTATGTTTCAGGACCCCAGTTAAAAGTTACCTTGCTAACATAGCTTTTCCCAGCATACAGGCTGGACCCCACCCCAAGGACATTCCATCCGGTCCTTCGTGTTCCCATAGCCCTCTGCTCTGGCCTCTACAAGAGCAGCGCTGTCTAAGTGGAATGTCCCAAACTAAGGTACCTTTGGAGGGAGATCAGGTAGAGGACATAAAATGTAGCAAGATGACAGAAAAGAAGATCCCGTCTAAAGCAAATTCAATGAAAAAGAAACAGGCAAATCACCACTCTGTCGACCAACAAGAAAAGAAAACAAGGCTCCATAGCAAGAATCAACCCTGGTTGCCCACAGAGCTCCTATTCATAAATCTCTCCTGCAGTCAGGAACAGGCTCTGGAGGGAGAGTCCCACCTGATCCTCTCTGCGCCGAGCAGTCACCTGGCACAAAGCAGGCCCTCAACAAGAAGGAAACCTTCCAAAGGCAGGTCCCGGGAGTCAGGCCAGTGAAAGGAGACAAGGCTAGCTGGGTGAGAGCTGCTTCCTAGGGACCCATGGCTACCGGGCGTCCTGAGCGCCTTCACGGGTGCCCAGTGGGAATCAGTTCTGCTCATGAAGCTAAAAGCACTGTTGGTGGTTCAAGTCCCAGGACCTGCGTCCAGCACTGTCCCTCCCAAGGGAAACAGAAGAGGATTTTATTTGAACAGTCATTCTGTGTGACGAAGAAGGCAGTGGAAAGTTCCTTGCTTCTTCATAGTAAAAAAGGACTTCGGAAAAATTAGTTCTCAGGACAAATCTGAAAGCTGGTCAGAATGACCCAAATACGAGTTCCTGAGCTATTTTTCAGTGTCTTGGGATGTGGTGAGTCGAACAGGGAGGTGGAGTCTGCAGCCACTCCCTGGCCAGCAGCCATCATGCCTGTTGCCTCAGTTCTCCAGGGAAGAACTTGGCCCTGGTTTGCACACAAGTCACAGTCTGAGACCTCATGCAGTCAGAGCACCAGAAAGATGCGGCAAGACCTCCAGCACCTGAGCCGGTTAAAGACAGTCAGGCAGGTGGGACCACCTGTGAGGAAGAGTGAGGCAAAGATCTGGACTAGGGCCGGCCTGCAGCAGTGCTGGGGCCAATACAGCTTGTCTCAGTGGGCAGTAGGAGCTGGAGCGGCCTCCAGAGCCCAACATTCATCCTGTCCCCTAACACGGCTGCTTGGGATCCTGATCCCAGCAGCAGATTCCTTTCTCAGCCTGCTTCAGAGGCAGCTGTCCTTGGTAGGGAGTTTGGCAGTCCCAAGTGAAAGATCAGAAAGCCTGAGCTCCCTTGTACTCCACCAGCATGTGAGCAAGGAGGTCACCTTAGCTGGAGTCTGCGGGTCCTCACCGGTCACTTGGGAAGAGCAGCCCGTCCCACAGGGTCCAGGGTGGGTTCTAAGAGGCTTAGCGGGCCTCCATTCACTAGCACTGATGGTGCTTCATGTCTGTCAGTCCCTGTCACCTCACTATGGTCCTGGAAGGCAAGTCTCATGACTTTTTACCTGAAGGGTGGTCACAGAGATACAGGAAAGAAGCGACAAGAGCTCTGTCTCACTCTAGACCCCATACTCTTTGCTATGTAGGTGGTTGTTCCGTTTTTTAAAAAAACCTTACTGACGATGTACACCATGCTCAGGCATCAACCCCTTCCTCAAGTCTTGCTGGGGAAAGACACGAGGAAAGGGCCCTAGCCTCTGGCCAGTGAGTCTTGTCTCAGTCACCAGCAAAGAGCTATCAGCTCCCCGGGAAGCCTCTTCCCCTCTCAGGGAAGCTAAGACCATCCATCCACTTAGCAAACCTTTCCTCTGTGGCCCTCGTCCCTGCTGACACCTAAACTTCGCTCTCAGGTGTCTCTGGGCTCAAGGGCACACAGAGGTGACCAAACCAAAGCAGCACACCAGGAGCGCCTCCACCCAACCTCCTCCAGTCAGCTGGGCCTCCACTAGGCTGGGAAGAGCCCAAAGTGAGCAGGGCGGCCTGCAAGCTCCTGGCAGCAACAACTCTCACCTACAGGACAGGACACACACAAGCAATGATGAGCATTTCTAGAGACACAGCCACAAGTTCTGACTTCCTTAGCAAGACAGTATCAGCGCCTCATAGCCTCCACAATATTTCATGTAAGCTCCAATCTGCTTCTCTTTTTCCAAAATTCCTCAGCAGCAAGGGCCCAGCTTACCGGGACTCAGATGCCAAATGTCCCAGACTGAACCCTGCCTTCCCTCAAACTGTCCTTCCTGGGCCTGCTGCCTGGATTAATGGAGCGTGGGCCAAGCTGGGAACCCTATTCAGCCTTGACCCCTTGGCCTTCCCCTCTGCTCAGTCACTGCTGATTATGCCTCCAGGTCAACAAGGACAAACAGCAGGTCTCCCAGACAAAGTTGACCATTTTGTTTCCTCAGGATCGGAGAGCTAATCCTGAGTCCTTTCCACAGTCGCAGCTCGCCCCACTCTCTAGCCATGCTTGACTTGGAAAACACCCACCTTTCTCTTTCATACCTCCATGACTGTGCACATGTACGGCCTCCAGAGCAGAACACCCCTGGCTTTCCTCATGGGGAAACACCTATCTTTCAGGGCCCAGTTCGAATCTCACGGCCTCTGTGACTCTGGGGAGAGCAGACTGCTGCCTCCTGAGTCCCCGTGGCACTGGTACACATGCCAGTGACAGCCATAGCAACCAAAGGGCCCTGCTTTGCAGGAAGAGTCCTAATCTTAACTATTCTGTCTTACCAGCTCCACAATAAGCACACGTGTACTTGTCGGGCCACGGGTTCCAATGCTCGAGTCAGCAATCCCAGCCAGACAGCGACAACGGTATTAACAGCACTGCGTACCAGCAAACTGTCTGCACATCCCTTTCATCAACCAGATGCGAGCTCCTGAAGCACAGGGACTGTCTCTGACTTTCCCTGTTTTCTCTTCAGTTTTCAGAACAGCACCTGAGAAAGAGCAGGGACCCTGCAACGGATGAACAGACTGTGAACTTGATGCCACTTGAGATCTTCCAACATGTAGTTTGTGTCTCAGGCTGTCAGCTGCTAATTTCTAGTCAACCTTATGAAGCTGGACAGAGCACCTCCCAAATTTCCCTTTCCACCCATTTCAACTTGCCCACTCAAAACGCTCAAAAAAAAAAACCAAAAACCAAAGTTCATCAAGCAAAGAAGAATCTCTTAAAATCAACAAATGGAGAAATCTGGGGACACTCCTTAACCAAGTATCAGACTTGCATCACTACCAGGGGGGCAGCCTGGCATCGCGTGCTGCCCACCACGACAGTGTGGCGCGCACATTACCTTCGGGTTGTTCTTGCCAAAACCCCCTTCGCCAGAATCTGAGCCGGCCTCTAAATCCACCCTCCAGCTGACTGGAGACAAGGAATAAAAGAGCACGTGCAAAGACACCACAAGGACTCCATGAGACAAATCAGAAAGGGAGTCTTAAAAAAGGAAAAATCGACGTAGGGCTTAGCAGTGAAGGGTTAGCATTAAGGGTTGCGGGCTAGTGTCAGTGGTCAGGAGTTACTGGTGAGGGGTTAGTGGCTTGGTGGTTAGGTCCACACACATCCCAAGGATCCAGGTTCATGTCCTGTGGTCAGGGCGGGAACAGCCAAGATGAACAACTAAATAAAAAGAAAGAAAGAAAATGCTTTTTCCTCCTCTCTCTTCCTGCCTCTGCACGTCTTCATTTCTGCCTGCACCTTTCCTTAAAAAAACCAGTCCTTAAAAAAAATTGAAGTACAATTCTGGGCTGAACTCATAGTGAACTCCAGTTCAAAAACACAATGAAAGACATCTTGAGGAAAGCTGTTGTTGCAGAAATACCAATTTGCTTAAGCGTGCTAAACGTTTTGTGTTTATTCTTAGAAGTTATATGTTAACGTATCCAGGGGCAAAGTATCATGAGTTCTCCAACTTACTTTCAAACAAAAAAATTATATCACATATATAGAAAGGAAAAATATGAACAACTGTTGCATTTAAGTGGCCTGTGTATAAGGTTCATTGTGTTACTCTTTCAACTTTTCTATATGTTACATTTTTCATAGTAAAGAGCTAGGAAAAGTAAGTGTATTTATATCTTCAGAGAGAAAATATTACTAATATAACAAAGAACCAACTCTAAGTGTTGATAAAAAAAATTTAATTGCCAAAATAAAGAAACCAAGAGGTGAAACGAACAGCAGAATAGATACAACTGAAAGACAAATCTGTGAGCTGGAGTGTCTGGAACAAGGTACGACAGACAGCAAGCTGTCACGACAGAAGAAAATGTAAGAGACACTGTCCTATTTAACTTCCGCAGGAGAGAACAGGGAAATGACAAGGTGTCAGTCAGAAGAATAAAAGAGATTCCTTAGAGCTTGAGAAATAGAGGTATTTTCATACTGCTTACACCTGCCAAGTTCAGAACAGGATGAATGAAAAGTATCCTAGAACCCAGACACACTCTGGTGAGATGTCACAACATCAGACTTATTAAATAAACAAACATTAAAAAAAAAACCCAAAAAACCCATACCCTTCTGTCTCAGGTGACTTACATGGTTATGGTGCAGACTAGACCATGTAAAGCCCAAAGCCCCATGCTTGGGACGGGGGTCAGATGTAACCAAAAAACGAAGAAACAAAAAAACTACATGCTTACAAAAAGAAAAAGCACGGGTGCGCCCTGGTGGCCTAGTGGTCTAGTACACCTGGGAGCAATCCCACATACATCCCACAGTCCAGAGTTCAAGACCCAGGGCCAGGGTAAACAACACATGTAAATAACCAAATAAAAATAAATAAATAAAAAGCTCTCCCTCCTCTTCGCTCTTCCTTCCTTCTTTCCTGCTTGCCTGCTCACCTTCATTCCTGCCTGTACCTTTCCTTTAAAAAAAAAAGAAAAAGTGAGTTGACTATAAATAATAATTCAACTAGAATCAGACTTCTCATCAATAGCATCGATTGCTTTAAGATGACAGCGCTGTATCTTCCCAGTCCTGAGGAAAACTATTTTATAAGTAGATTTCGATATCTAGCCATATCTAGCCAAGCTACATCAAAGTGTGCATGTGTGGTGGGTGGGGTGGGTGGGGAGGATAAAGTTAATTCTGGATATGTGGTTACTGAAAGCTTATAACTTACAGTTTCTTTCTATAAGAATCACTTAAGGAATTCAGGCAAAATTAAAATGAATTTAAAAAGTAAAGAATAGTAAACCAAAAATGAATAAATAAAATAATTAAGTCTAATAATTATTGATGTATGATTCAAAAAAATAATGATCTGGAGTTGGAATCCTAGATGATTTCAATGTGTCAGTCATGGGAGTGGAGGCAAGGGGGAGAGAGGAAAGTATGTCAGGACTCTAGTCTTCTTCAGGTCAAAGAAGCATACACTAATTCTAGACCACAGATAGAAAACTCTAAGGTTGATATGTATTTAAATTTTACAAGTTGAGCAGAAATAACATGTATATGTTACATATATGTGCGAATGTATATATACATGTATATGTATGTATTTCCAAATTACTACAAGATGACATGGAAGAGAGACAAGTAATTAATCCAACAAAAGACTGTGTGAAGTGGAAAGAGTCAGCCACGGAGCAGTGCTTCGCTCATTCATCAGCGCAGTGTTAAGTACAGAGCTCACATTCCTCCCAGGCCCAGGAACAAAAAAACTGAGCCTGACTTGGGATGGTGATAAACCCTAGGAAGAAAATACAAAGCAAGGCAAAGAAAGGATAAAAAGCAACTCAGTGAAGATGCTAGAAACACACCCATGCATGCAGACAAATAATGTAAAATTCCATTTACACGTAGCATCCAGAAGAGAGAAAGGCTAGCTCTTTTCGGGGGGGATAAAAATACACTAAAGCTATTGATTGTGGGGACCGCTGCACAACTCTGTGAGCATACCAAACATCACCATCATCATCATCCCCAAAATGCTAAATTGTACACTTTAAATGGTGAACTTTTAGGGCATATTGATTACATATCTCAATTTCTTCAAAAAGAACTTTAGAATGTTACATTAGACAGGACAGTCAGGTAAGGTCAATTTATGTTAAGCAAATAATAATCTTTTGATGTATGCATATATGTATATAATGTCCCTTATTAACATCCCTCATATTAATTATATTAATTATATTATAACCCTTATTTCTGGTCTCACTTTCTGATGTTTCAGTTACCTGTAGTCAGCTACAGTCTGAAAACATTAGGTACAACAAGATATTTTGAGATGTCCCCTGATGGCTCAGGCACTAAGCCAACAGCTTGGGTACAGACCATATAAAGCCCAAGCACCCAGGTTTGCAACCTGGGGCTGGAGTGAAGAACCAAAAATGAACAAGTAAATAAAAATGCTTAAAAGCTTTTTTGATAGACCACATTCATACAACTTTGATGACAACATACTGTTATAATTGTCCTATTTTATTGTTGTTAATCTTACTGTGTTTAATTTATAAATTAAACTATTATAGCAATGTATGGATAGGAGAAAACAGTATATATTAGGTTGGATACTATCTTCAACTTCAGCAGTCACGGGGGTCTTGGAATGCATTCCCTGTGCATAAGGAGGGACAACTATGACAAACAGCTACTCTGATAGCAAACCCCAAAGCATCTTAACACACCAGGGCCCGTCATCCATTACCACTCTCCTTCCCAGCTGCAAGGGAACCTGTGCGCCTCCAGGAGGTATCCCTTTTCCCCGACATTCCCTTTTTGTTCTGTGCCCAGGTCGCCTCAGGCTTTTGCAGGAATGAAAACTACTCTTCAAGCAGAGCTTCTAGATCCACAGGCACCTTTTTTCCTGCTCAGCTGTGGCTTCTCCCTTCTCCCTCTCACTCACTTTCCATTCAGCAAACACTTGCCAAGGGCTTATTCTGGGAAAGATGACCCAAAGAATACAGCAGCTCAGAATTTTCTTTGAGGTATTTACCTTGCGATTTCAAAAATAAAATTCATTATTTTTCTATGTGTTTCAAAGAATTTTCATGTATTTCATAAGACTGAGTTTTGCTACAAACATGGCAGGCAAGAACAATTCATAGCTAGAAAACTTTAGTTTATTCTGACAGCTATGATTCACTTTTTCGTCAGGAGATCAGTCATTATTTGCGTACCCACTACAGAGCAAAAACTCAAGAGTGAAAAATAAGTTAAAACAAATAAATAAAAGTTTTTAACTGGGAAATAAAAACTATTTTTAAGCTTAAAAAATATCTAATTTTACCCTTCTCAGGCATAAAAATAGCAGGGGTAGGGATTATCTGGCTTGAAAATAGAAGAACTTTTTTAAGTGAATGATGGATGCCTGCAGCCAGGAAGGAATCAGAGATGGCGTGGTCCAACATCCTCACGCCACAGGCCCGGGAACTGATGCAAGGAGGGGAAATGACCACATAACCGTCAGCTGTGTACTGGAGGCCAGCCTCTCAGCCTCTCAAATCAAGGTGATCCCTGTCCCCTTGAATTTACTCTTGGTACATGCTGGGGCTCAGGCAGTTGAGACACTAAGGTACAGATCTCATAAAGCCCAAGGATGTGGGTTCGAGACCCCGAGGCACACACTTTCACCAACAACCTGTCACTGCCTAAAACACACAATTGCCTGCAGGACCCTTGGGCAAGCCCCCTGGCCTGTTGTGAACCAGAGTCGTGACTTTATGTTCACCCGTTATTCTGGAACAAGAAAGATACGAACACTATAGTAGATTTTGTGGTCTTCTGACTCTTTACCATCAAATCCACCCAGGGAAGACCTGGCAAAAGAAAGAAGAGCAAATTCTGAAGATTTTGAATAGATATTGTCATGGCTGATGACAACATTTGGGAAAGACATTCAATTTCTCAAGGAAATGACTTTGAACAGAACAGCACCCATTTACACATTTAAATTCTAAGTCATTACTTTAAAAAATCAATCACATTACTTTTTAGTCGCATCCCATATTCGGGAGGGAGTCACCACAATCAAACCTGAACGTACGTAAAAACCTCTAAGAACTGATGACGCTCACACGTCTCATCTAGGATGGAGTCTGTCTTTTCCAGTCCAGGAAAGGTGGGTTTGCAAGGCAATGAGAGCATCAGAGGCTAGAGGAGGACGTACTGGGAATGGTATATAGCCAGGAGCTGCCACGACTCAAGGCCCTTACTTACTGTGTCACAAAGTATGTTAGAGGCCCTCTATCAGCAGTATCTACTTGGTTTCTGTTGCCACATGTTCAACAGAATAGCACTTCATAGGCCATTTTAGAAAATGACCTTTTTCTTTTGTTCACATTGGCCATATGCACACTCCTCCTAACTAATCTGAATTAATAAGGATTTATTTAATAAGCACCTGGCACTAGGCTGTTAATGTGAGACTGCTAATGAAAATGCAAAAAATATAAAATGTAGTGATATACGAGAGCCTAGATTTTAAGCTGGTCCCAGACCTCTTTGTGTGTGTGTGTGTGTGTGTGTGTGCGTGCGCACGTGTGCGTGCATGTGTGTGTACATGTGTGTGTGTGTACATGTGTGGACGTGTTAGTTGTGGTGGAGGCATGACAGCGGGAAGGAAAAAGCACAGACTGAAGCCGGAGGCCAGGTTCTGGCTCAGATTTGCACCCGCAGGCCTTCCCTTCTTCCTCTGTGGGAGGGGACTGTGTCAGAGCAGCAGAGAGGACCCAGTGGAACGACACATGACAAGTGTGAAAGCCAAGACGAAGCCAGACATGTGGGAAGGAGGTTTGCCCTCCCACTATCAACTCCATGATCTCCTCGTGCTGGAGCATCGAAAATAACATTCAGTCTCAGGACCACCACAGGCTGGGCCAAGGGATGGAGCCCCAAAAGGGCTTCAAGACCAAAGGCGTGAAGCAGGACAGGACCTCGACACCTTGGGAGGCGATGTGGACCCAGTAAGGCCTATGCGGCATTGCTTTCCGCAGGGAACCTCACTGGTGTAGAATCACCTCTCAGGTCTGTCACTGAGGGCAGGTCCTTGCCTCTTTTTACCCAGAAAACCCTCTAGGGGACTCGTCTTCATTTTGCTGAGAGGGGAAGGGTCAGTGAAGTGACCTGTGAGGTCAGGGGGGCTGTCCAGCTGAGGAGGCAAGCTTTCCACACCATCTTCTCAGGTGACTCCCACATCGATGTCAGCTCCCATTTACTGGCGATCCACTGTGGGCCAGACCCTTCCAGGTCTGCAGGTAAAGTAGACCAGAAGCAGGACATTGCATGCCCAAGGCCCTCTGTGACACAGCCAAGACTGCCTGCTTTCCACTACACATGCGGCCTTACGACTGCAGAAGCCTCAGGAGGAAAGGCTTATTTTGCAATTAGGATAGTTGTCACTGGCATCAAGAACAGATTTCTTCAACCAGCATGACCTAGAACTTCTCTCTTATCTAACAGTCCTTTTGCTATTTCTGATCAAAAGTGAAAAAGTCAAACCAATTTTATTCAAATACTAGAAGTACATGAGTAAAGCCAGACCCCTGGCTGGAAGGAAGGAGGATGCCTATTGTAAGAAGTCATTTCTTTTTACCCCACTCCATTCCTGCCCCCTCTTTTGGAAGTGTCAGGAGTGGCTAAAAAAACAAAGATGACTTGTAGGGCCAAGGGATACCTGACAGCCAAGGCCAAAGGTCCTGAAATCTGGAGGCCAAGGGCATAGGTTTTACCTCTGTGAAGGAGAGATCTGGCAGCAGCCCCAACAAGAAGAGAGTGAACCCGATAGCAAGCTGAATAAAGGGGTACAATTCTACAAGGCTAACCTCTGTGTGTGGACTTGAGGCCTGTGTCCCCAGTGATCTGCAAAAAACGAGTTTATATAACAGGCCTTTGTGGTGCCCCAGATAAGCATGAGTAGAGGAGCACTCAGAATGTTTTAAGGATTTAGAACCAGTTGAGATTTCCTGGGGGACAGTGAAGTGGGGAGGAGCAACGGGTGGGGGAGGAACAAGTTAAGAAATCATCTGTCTTAACAAGAAACAGGTTAGACCCATAAATATGAAACTATAAAAAACTAACTGATGAGCATAAAACAAGAACTGAATAATTGGAAAAGTACTCCCTGTTCTAAAATAAGTATATTTGAAATCATAAAAAAAAATAATAATCATCATCTACCTACTCTGAGGAGGAAAATGCTAACAGCAAAAATAAAACAAATACTTATTTTTCTCATTCTTTGGCTTTATTCACAACAGCGCTTTCAGGATAACAAGAATTGGCAATACTGATTGCCTCTCCTCTGAAAGCACTGGGTTGCTGGGGAGTGAATGGTAGGAGATTTTTTTGACTGTATACCCTTCTAAATCTTTGAAGTTTTTTAAATTCTGAATAGCATGGATTGAGGATCTATTCAAAAGTAAGTAAGGGGAATTTTAAGCTATCTTAAGCATGTCCATAGCTCTCCAAAGACCCTGAGAAGTAGCAAAGACCATGAGTCCCATTGCACAAATGAGGAAGCCTGGGGCTCCAAAAAGGGAAATGATTGGTCAGTTGTGGGTTGGCTGTAAGACCCAGGTTCTCTTTTCAGAACCTCCACGATTTGAAAGACTGGCAGCACTCAGATTTGCTCTGAGTTCAGTCTGCATAGCTACAGCCAAGGAAATTTACCCGGCTCAGGAGCCCACCAGCCCTTACAGAGCCTCATTAACCATCACAGCAGGCTATGTGCACTGGTTAGATGTTGTGTTAGCTGACAAACACCCTGAAACTGGTTGGGTTTCAACTCAAACTGTTGAAAATCTATAAAACACCCCAGTCCACATTCTTCTCCCAAAGCCCAGTGGCTACAACTGCATTTTTTACTGCATTTATTCACTTGCAGAATCTCAGGGTCATCACTATGAACTCAGAGGGCCTCAGAAGGGAGGTCAAGTGTAAAACTGAGCACCTGGCCAAGGAGCTAGCCTGGGTTCAAATCCAGGTTTTGTCACTGATTTGTGTGTGGCCTTGGGCAAGCTGGTCACTTCACTTATTCTGGTTTTCAGTTCCCTCTCTATAAATAAAAATCAGTAGCATGAGTCTGATACTCTTGTAGGTGGGCGATTCACAGGTACACAGGCAGACTGGATCCCTGAGCCTTCAAGGAGCGTACATTGTACAGAGGAGACTAGCAAACAAGATAACTGTTAGGAACTTACCACTGAACTATCCCTTAATGGGAAAGAACAACTGGGAAGTCAGGGGGGCCTCTGGGAAGAGGTGACATTTGCAGTGGGAGTTGGATGATGAGCTGTGGTTATAAGGAGATCTAAGCACAGAACTGAAAAGGCCAGGGGACAGATACAAAGGTCCTGAGGTCTGAATGAACCTGGGATGTTTGAAGGACAGAATGGACAAATGGGACTGGAGAGTCGTGAGTAAGGGGCAGAAAAAGGGAATTTCTATGCTATTCTGGTTACAGTAGGGAATGACTATAAAAAGGGTTAAATTAGATTTTTTTTTTCAGTCACAGAATTATTTAGTCCAATGAAAGCCAAGTGTAGCCTCAATCTAAAACTAAAAGAAAGTAGTTTTGCTGTGGCTGGGTGAGAAACGAGTTAGGCTCCTGCTGAACCATGTTCTCTTGGCCTTCCACTCACCTCGCAGCATCCCCAAGCACTGGAGCTCAGAGGAGCTGCAAAATCACTCGGCGGTCTCTTTCAGAGGCACCTCAAGCTCTAACAAAGCCTATATGACACAGAGAGGAGGTTTAAGAGAGAGGTGAGAGGCCTGTTGGACCCGGGACAGGCCCTGCAAGAATTTTAAATTAAATCCCTGATGTGGACATAGTTTCTGCAGAAACCACAACAGAAAAATCGGGCTCATCAGATGTTCCAGCTAAAATCCCATTGCTGAAGCTATAGGGACAGAAAGCAGTAGTTGCTAGGGGCTGGGGTGAAGGGAGGACAGTGACACAAAGGGACACAGGGAACTTTCTGGTCGACGGAAGTATTCTATACCTTGACTGTGGTGGTGGTTAGGAGACTGTATACAGTCGTCAAAATTCACAAAACTGTACACTTAAAATGAGTCGTTTACTGTGTGGAAATCAAACCTCAATAAAGCTGGGTTTTGTTGTGCTTTGTTTTAATCACATCGCTGGAAGTCACCTGAGAGGTATTTTCTGGATGAGGACACAAACTCAGAAAAGAAAAATGACCTGCTCCCACAGTCAGTAGAGCCCAGAAATCCCAATGTGAGAGGCCGTCCCCCAGCCATGGCTACTCTGTTTTGTTCTGAAGACTCTTCAAACTTCGGGTTTCAGGTATTTCTGACTTTCGGACGAGGAGGCAGATAATTGGCCAAGGGCTTTCCCACTCCAAACGATCAGATTCTAATAAGTTATCTCGGTGCAGTGGAAGGACCTCCATGCTTGAGAGTCAGAAAACTGAAGGAAAATTTCCACCTCCGTCATTTACCAGCTGTGTGCCCTAGGGCAAGCCTGTCCCCTGCCAGGGGGTTAATAATAAGACCACATCTGTAAGACAGCTGGCACACAGCAGTCACTCCAGAAGGGTGGCCGTTAGCACTCAGGGAGGCTTCGCCACGCCTACAGTATTCTGCTGCCAGTCCTGCTGCCTGCCTCCTAAGAACAATCTGGGGGTGACCATAAGGAAAAGAATCACGAACTGCCTGCCCTGCATTGCATAACCTGTGCCCAGGTACACAGTACACCCTGCGCTCTGCTGGAGCACAGGTTGTTATCTCACCAGGTAAACAGGAACACCCTGCCCCCTCCTTGACCACCATAAGAACCAGGCCACCGCAAACACAGTGAGCAGGAGGCGACAGCTTGTGAGACTCCCCGTTCTCCACGACACCTGCTCCAGTGGGGTAGTCCTGAGTGATCAGAGCTGCCTACCACAGAGCTGCTCATTCTATCCCAGGAAGACTGAAAACACATAAAAACCCAGAAGACTATTAAAAAAGAAAAACAAAACTAAAAAAACCCTCAGGCAGGAAGTTTCTGCTTCCCCTGTCACATCTACTCTAGAGGTACTGTGGTCATGGAAAGACTGTTGGCTTGCTGTTTCTCCGTGATGGGGCAGGAGGTAGGCAACACCCTGAAATTATCCCAATTTTGCAGAAACAAAGAGCTAAGTATCCTGGCCAAAGGCAACCAAGAGCAGGCCGAGAGGCTGAGCACCGCAACACCAGGGTTCCAGTGATTCCAGCTGCCCTGTTTCGGCTTCCAGGGAACACAGGAGGGAACACTGGCCCTCTGCTGCCCCTGCCCAGTGCGCTGGAGCTGTCCTGGAGATCATATGAACTCAACGCCAGGCAAGAAAGGGAAGGATTTCTCTCCAGCCTGGTGAAGTCAAGTTACTGAATAAAGACAATGCCCTGTCGTGATCTCCTCTGTCCGGAGGGTTGACACCCAGGTTAAGAAACTGATCCATTAATCACAAGTAATATTTATCAAACCTTCGCCAGCACATTGTGGCAACTACATCCTGCGGTTTCTATTCGGAGCCATTGCCAAAGCCTGGTCCTCTCCCCCACCTTCCGGTATCTGTGAAGTTTTCAGTTTCTATCAAACTCCAGCTGGGGGAGGGGACCCAGCGAGGGCCCTAGTGAGTAAAGTTCCACCACCAGGTCCACAAAGAGACTGCAGGGAGGCGTGGCCAGGGCGGAAATTCTGACAAAAAGTTTTGGCCCTCGGGTCCTAGAAGCCACTACTTCCTGATCCCTCCTAGTGGGGGGCGGGGGGGGCGGTTTTCTGGAGAGGATCCTCACCCGAGGGCCGAGCTGGGGGCTTCCACCGCGGTGAGAAGGGTCAGCCCAGCCAGACGCCCTCCGGTCCCCCGCACGCCCCGGCGCCCTGCAGCCTTTCCACTGGGAAGCTATTCTGGAGCAAAGTCCCCCAAGGGTGTGAGCTCCGGAGGGTAGAGCCTCCCCCTCCGCACTGCCCCACCCCCAACACACACACACACACACACACACACACACACACACACACGCGCGCACACACACACGCACATACACACACACGCACGCACGCACCCGCCAAGGCCCGCGCTCTGAGGACCTGAACCTGAACCTGGCCCAGACCTCCAGGCCCGGGCCTGCTCTGACAGAGGGAGCAGGAGGGATCCGCCGAAACCTCGAACAATCCCGGGCGATCGCGGCGGCCCGAGGCTCAACCAGCCGTCCTGAGGGAGTGTCTCCCCCAGCCAGTGCCGTCGGAGCCCGCGCTGCGCGGCAGCCGGAGACGGCCAGGCCACCCCGGCCCGGCCTCCCACCTTGACCCGCTTGCCCTGGATCTCCAGCGTCTTCATGGTGAAGTCGACGCCGATGGTGCTGCCCTGGCGCTCCGAGAAGGCGCCCGTCTTGAAGCGCTGCACCACGCACGTCTTGCCCACGCTCGCGTCGCCCACCAGCACCAGCTTGAATAGGAAATCGTACTGCTCGTCCGGGTCCCCTGGGCCCGGCCCCGCCATGGCCACGCGGGAGCCGAAGGGCCGGCGCTCCAGGAGCGGAG
>RJWH01008856.1:0-27001 GCA_004363575.1 Solenodon paradoxus | reverse complement strand
ACATCCTTGAGTTCTCCCATCAGAAGAGAGAAGGTGACTAGGCAGGAAACAAGTCAAAAACCCATGGACAATATCCCCAGCAAAACCTGGTGAGGGTGGAGACGGCCCCAGGAACGTGCAGGTGGGAGTTGCTGGAGATGGAGCACTAGGGGCATCTGTGTGAGAGGACATGGAGGGAAGGGAAAGGGGCTTTCTGACTCAGACACAAGAAAAATCCTGGAAGTCCCCACAAGTTCTCACAAGAAGTGGGAGATTCCCTTCTAGGGAGAACAAGTTGCAGACATGGTTATAAGTAGAGTGATGGTCTGTGAAGTAGAATAGTGAGACGCGAGTTATTTCCCTGCATAAGTACAGGGTGATGGGCAGCGTCCATATTGACTCTTCTGATAAGGTAGATGGAGTATATCTCTTCAAAAGTGGGGGAAGAAAGAGGAAAGATTATCAAGAGCAGAGGGTAGCTGCTTGCCTGAATTGTGAGGATATTAGTTAATAACTAAGAGCTGGAAACTACCTAAATGCCCATCAACGGAGGAGCGGATAAAGAAGATGTGGTACATATACACAATGGAATACTATGCAGCCATCAAAATGGAAAGACACTGCCATTTGCAACAACATGGATGGACTTGGAGAGAATTATGCTTAGCAAGATAAGCCAGAAGGAGGACATAGTATGATAGCACTTGTATGATGTGTAAAGAGATAGGAAACAAATGAACGTCGTAAATTAAACAACATTAAATGTGGGGGGAGAGAGAGAAAACACTACGCCAAATAACTATGGACTCGTAGTGGTGGGAGAGAAAAAGGCAAATAAGGGGGTACCAAAGTGATGGGGGAAGGGTGTGGGAAACGGGATGAAGGGAATTAAGTGTAAATGAAGGGAGAAAAAAGTGGGGGGAATATTGGGAAACCTCTTGTGTTATATGTAAATACTGTTATATATAGCCTCAAAAGAAGCTAATGTCAAAGTGCAATATCCCTTCAACAAAAAAGATATTAGTTGGAGTCAAATGTTAAGAGAGAAAGTAAAAATAAGCAAAGAGGTTACTTCGCTAGTTTCAATATTCTTCCTTCCAGAAACCAATAGAATCAAAGAACCAGAGCTTTAAAGAAAAGGGATAGGGAGGAGGGAATTCATCTATTACATAAAGGCATTCATCCAATAACAACCACTTCTTAATTAGTAAAAGTCTCTCTCTCTCTCTCTCTCTCTCTCTCTCTCTCTCTCTCTCTCTCGCTCTCTCTCTCTCTCTCTCTCTCGCTCTCACACACACACAACACGTGTGTGTGTGTAAAACCACACATGATAAGATGTAGTGGTCAGGTGGAGTAGCAGTTTGGTCAGCCGCCTCAGAAGATGTACCATTCATGCATATCCCAAGGATCTGAGTTTGCGTCTCAGATCTGGAGGTAACAATCAATGTGAACAACTAAATAAAAATAAAAATAAATAAAGTGCTTTTTCTTTCTCTCTCTTCCTACCTGCCTGCCACATGCCTTCATTCCTGCCTGCACCTTTCCTTTAAAAAATTGTAGTGATTAATAGGATATAGTTACCTGAAAAAGAACAAAGTGAATGACAGTGTATCTAGCTTCCTACTGTTGCTAAGAAAGAAGAGGAATTTGAGTACATGCTCATATTAAATAATGGAAGAAGGAACCATAAGATAAAATTTAAAAAGTGTTATGTATAGGGGAAGAATCAGGGACAAGAGGTCAAGTACAGAATTTATACTTCCTTGAATATACACCCCACCTTGTATGTGAAGTCTGGTTGGATTTAGTGGGTATGGTGGCCTTTTACTCTGTTTGGTTGTGAAGTTGCTAACATACAAGCCTCGAGTTCTGCCTTAGTGTTGCTACTAATTGGAGGGAGTTTTCCTGAAAAGACACCAACACAGGAAAGCCGGCTGAGCCAAGACATGGAGGGGGAAGGATTCCTGATACAGTCCTGCCTCCACAGTGGTGTCCTGAGCAGTCCCTGAGTTCCACCAACCAGTAGATTTGTTCTGTTGCTTAAGCTAGTTTGAACCATGCTTCACTTCTGCCTAAAAGGTTCATACTAATCACAGCTAGGCTACTTTCAAGTAATACTGTAGTTTGAGAGCCCAAGGAGAAAGACTTCATGGAGTAAAGAAAACAAATTACTTTCAACGGCCTCCCACATATTGAATTGCCTTGTCACATAATGGAAACCAGCGCCTCACTGTGCTTAAGGAACATAACACCTGCAGGAAATTAAAGGGTGAGCAACGAGCATTACAAAAAGCAAAATTCTCACTTTTAGAAGCTTTCTTCAAACTTGGAATTTTATTATAAATCTTAAGAGAGGTTTCCTTTGTTATTGCGTTTGGCTATTCAGTTTTGAAATTACCAAGCTCCAAATTAGCCAGATACCCTGAAGTGCTCTATCAGAAAGAACATTACAAATGTTATTTTCAGAATTCAAAGTGAGCTGATACTGTGGATTGGGTTCAATGAAGAACAGTCTGTTCTACTTCGAATATCCTTGATTTAACATTAAATATAAATGAAAACACCCTGGGGTAGTTTCAGAGGGTGTGATGAAAATTCAGTTCTGACATGCTTCTTGTAAAAATCCAAAAATGCTCAGTTACAAAGCAATCTGATTTATTAGACGCAGAGCTATAGATGACTTTGTGCATAAAAAATATAAACAGAGCAGCAGCAATGAGCTAAAAGGGAAAGAAGCATGTTTAACAGCAATACATTCTCACACTGGAGAAAAGTAGCAAGACTTTTGTTTTCTGGGTTCTTTCATTATTTGACCTGGAATCAGTAATGAATATTTTGCCTTGGTTGTTTAAGTTTGAAACTTTCAGAAAACAAAGAAGATAAAGATGTCGAAAGAAAAATGAAATCCTAGTTGGAGTAATAATATTGTCGCTTCTATCTAAATGACAAGATAACAATTTTTTGCTGCTTTTCTGTCTAAATATATGTGCCACATGGAGGAAGGAGGTATATTTTCTCTTTTGTTGTCAAATGACTGGTTAACTGCATTTTAATGTCTAATATGCAGTGGTATATAATTCATTACACTTTATAAAGACTGGCTGAAAATACACAGAATACTAATAAACAAAGATGTTGAAATAAAAGTGAAATCTTATATGGAGTAAGACTATTTTGATAGACATGATTTCATTTATTTGCGTGTGGAATCAGAAAGCATTTCAGACTGAACAAATGACAGTAAAGAACATCCCCATTTTCCTTGCTTTTGCATTTTGTCTGCCATTAACAAATACTATCGAGTATGTACAGAATTTTCACTCCATTACACTAGTTGTAAAGCACTGTTCCATTTCTTTATATTTCTACATAGTGCTCACTACCAGTTTGCTAGTGGGAAACATGCTCTCAGTTATGTCTTGGGCTATTTCACCTGTTGCCTAGGCCATGCAAGGGTCCTGAGAATTACTCAGCTGTCACCATTCAGCAAGTGTCCTCTGGTGACTAACCCATACTAGCCACTGAAGATTGACCTGTTCCATGTCTAAGAGTCCCTTAGACACCAAGTAGCAACAGGGTTTAGGAGAAAGTGCCTATTACAGATGGACAATGGGTTGACTTCCTGCTTTCATCCAATATTGCTCAAATGACCTCAGGCAAATGACAGGACTTACTAGTATAGTATAGAGCCTTGCATACAAACACACAGATATAGTATGGAGACTAGAATATAGTTAGTATATGTCTAATCTTCTTTCCTTAGCTATAAATGAGTCTAATTACCCCCAATCACAGGGATGAACTATGACTTGGTATATGGGGCCCAGATGAGCGTTGAAAAAATGCTGGTTGTTTCCCTTTTCCCTTTTTTAAAAAATTCAGTTCATGTGCCTCTTTCAGCAGCTTCTGTTTGCATGAAGAAACAAGAGAGCAAGAGTGGCAAGGGAGTACAAAATCCCTCTTTATATCTTACTCATTTAAAGAATCACCCTTCATATTTAGAACCCAATAAATTTTTATAGATCTTACTTACAGCTAAAATTCACTCTTGCTACTTAGTTTACGAACATGGAGGTCTCTGCTACCACACCATCTGGGTTCCCGGCAGGGAGAGGGTGGATCTTGATAATTGCTACCTCCCTGCTCCCTGCTCTGTTGCTTGGGAGCAGGGACAGAACTTGCTTCATTACCTCCCTTCTCTCTTCCCAACCATCTCATGGATATTCGGTCATCTTGGAACATTCCCACACACTGGTGAACCGTGCATCTGCGGGGACTTGAAAATCCTTCCCTCTTGAGAAAGAGATGAGATTGTCTACTCTTGATCACAGTAAAAAGTTGGAAAGAAGGTAACATCATCTCCAGCGAGTCTCAGTGGCATGAAGGCATCCTTGATGACTGGGGAAAATCACCAGGATTTGGTGGATGGGGGTCACAGATGCTAGATATCCTTCCATTCAAAGGACAGACCTTTACAATGAAGAATGGTCTTGTAGAGAATACCTATAGTCCCCCAGCCCAACCTTCTGGGTGGAACCATGATCTCTCTCCAGATACAGGTCTATTTCACACTACCACACTCTGCATCCTAATGACAAGAAGGTGACAGAGGGAGATTACATAGCTCTGATGCTGACTCACTTAGGAAAGGGGGAGAATGTTTATCTGCAAGTGCCCGTGTAAATGGTGAAACTATGGCATAAGTACAGCCCTTAAAATACCACACAAAAGGGCAGCAAACACTGCATTTTCCCAGAGGAAAGGCAAGCTATTAAGTTTAAAATGAAACTAGAGGTCATCTTACGTATGGGCATAAATGTAACTGGTTATGCTGGCTACGTGATCTGACACTCCATTAAGGCAATGGAAGCAGGTTACTTCCAGAAGGATAATTTAAACCACTTACTAAACGCTTCAGCGCAAGTCTACGAGTGGAGTCGAAGGTAACGTGGAGTGTTTGAGAACAGTGAGTCAGTGAAAACGAGCCAGACAGGTTGAATACAGTGAGTGCTGGACACATCTGGAACATGAGTGTTATGGCTAAAACTCACACATACTCAAGAGACAAGTGATGGACCTACCTCTAGCACAATGAATGGCCGAAAAGGTTATCAACTCATGGAGATTTGAGTAAAAGAATAATAAAAATGAACTGAATCTAATTTTTTAAAAAATGAAAGGTGCAGGCAAGTAGGCAGGCGGGTAGGATGAGAGTGGAGGAAGAAACATTTATTGTATTACTTGTTTATCCTGGTTGTCTCCACCCTATCCCCTGCCCCCGGTCTCCAACCTGAGTCTTTGGGATATATGTGGACCATGTACAGTGGACTTATCTGCTAGGCCACCAGGGCGTGCCAGATGCCTTATGTCATCTTTTTTAAAGGTAGACAGTATTAAGTTCACTTTGGGGGCATTTTATGTAAACCAATTATTTTTATTTTCAATGTCATGCTCAGCACTAAGCATGGGGCCAATATCATGGATAAAACAGGATGGGTGCAGAGCCTGGCTAGGTGATCCACAAATCTGCCCTGTCTACTGCCTGGCATACAGCTTCCTGGGCTAGAAGATTTCTCTGTGAGGCTGACTTCTTGCTTTTTAATTACTTTTTTAATTGTAGTAACTCATTCTACACATTAAAATAACTTCCCACATATAGGTTCCCCATTTCTTAGATATATGTCAACACACTCTGCCCTCCACCACGTCACCGAGTGTTCTTCCCCACTGTCCAGTGGCCCCCCCATGAGGCTGGCCTCTTGCCAAAGGAAGGGGAGTGGAGCAGAAGTGCTGGGCACCCTTGCAGGTCTGCCCCTGGAAACCTTTCCACGTGCCCTTCCTTCCTCCTGCCCTTTTGCTAGTGTGACAGGCACAAACTGTAGCCATGCACTGAAGATGGCAAAGCCACAAAATGGGTTGGGTCTGGGTTGGGTTCCTGGAAAACCCCTGAGGAAAAGACATCCACCAATCAGCGGCACCCGTTTTTTCTGAACTTGATGTGATTGACAAATAAACCACTGCGGTGACTGAATTTGAGCTGTGTTTTTGATGGCACGTAGTATTATTCTAATCCTCATCCCTGTTAAGGAACACACAGACTTGTGTCAAAGAAAGACAAGTTCAAAGATAGTGACGATATCATGTGGCACAGACTATCATAAAGAATTAGGTACATTTCAGTGGATGAAGATAAGGGAGAGATTAACTTTGAGAGGTGACTAGGACAGATCAGGGAAAGCATCACAAAAGCCTGTGATGTTTACTTGTTTTGATTTCCTTTTATTTATTCATTCCATCTCTCCACTTTCCAAAGAGGATTCTAGGTGATCAGAGAGTTTCACAATATTTGCTTTATATTTATTATTATTGCTACCAAAATGAGTCCAACACCCCTTTCTTCATTTCTCTGCCTCTATGTCCCTACCTTCTGAGCAGGTCTCTAACTTCCACTGGTTTAAGAGAGAGGACAGCGCCAAATCCAGCCCACCTTGTACTTCTATAATTAAGTTTTATTGGAACACAGCCACACCCATAGGCTCACACATTATTTATGACTGCTTATGTGCTACAGTGGCAGAATGGAGGTACTGTGGCCAGAGGGCTGGCGACATTTAAAAGATGATCTAGATGATCCTTTGCACAAAAAGTTTGCTGGCCCTTGATTTAGGTCATTCCTAACCTAATCTCGACCTCAGCAGGCACATGCCAATAGCCTCAGAATCTTTCTATACCCCCTTCGCCCATGTGACACAATACTGAAATCACCTTGCTGCACACCTGTTTGGTCTCCCAAGTCAAGTTCACTGGCAATCACAGCTGAGTTCTAGCCACCCAGGGCTGAGTCCTGGCTGCCTTTGCAAGCCCTGCCTCTCAGGCCTTTCTAATCCTTCGCTAAGCCATTTCCTGCTGGATTTCTGACCAGAGAGATTTCTGCCCAGGTTCCTCTTTTGTTTTGACTAAACTAACCTTCCTCTGCAGTTTCAAGAGCAGTAATGACAGCATCGGACACAAAGACTTAACTGATTACAAATCATGAAATGCTCCCACATACATTAGCTCATTCAATCCACAAAGGTCTAGCAGCGCAAAGTCTTAGCTACATTTATAGACTAGGGGACCAAGACCCCAAGGCTCATGATCATTCACTTATGGTGACGACGCTGATGATAACCTTGATGAAGAAACAATAACCTAGATTTATTTAGAGCTTCTCATGTGCCCTTACTCTGCTAAGAGCTTTTCTCACTGTGGTGTATCTAATTCTTACAACAACTATGCAGTAGGCCTTCATTTTATAGGTCAAGAAACAGGATTATAGGATGTTCTTGTCCAAGATCACATAGAGCCAATCCATTACAGAGGGAGGATTTAAATTCAGACTGTTCTGATGTCTATTATACTTGTCTTTTCATCAGGTAATAGGATAATATTTTGCAATATTCACCAATGTTGCTTTCCCACTCCCTGCTCCCCATTTTGTTGTTCTGCTTGATCAGCTCTATTCCTTTGCCCATTTGATCAGCCCAACTGACTACATAGCACTCATCACCCCAGGACAAGGATCCCACAGAAGCATAGAGAGATCTAGGTTCCAGGAACTAAGGGTAACATCTACAGGATAGGGAGGATATTCACTATATTAGAGTGAAGCTTCTTCCTTTCCGGAAGGGGGATTAGTCAGAGGATGGGGGAGATGGTATGAATCTTAGAGCAGGAAGGAGAGTGCTGATTTGTAGGTGCCTATGAAAGAGCAACCATCCTCCTCATGTTTTCAGAAGTTGATCCTTCAGGAAGAATCCACTGGGAACCCAAATAGCAATGTGGAATGAAAGAGCATAGTGACTTGTGCCTTCTTTCCTAGTTAGACTCTGAACAAAATCCCAGAGAGAGCTAGTCCTAGAGGTCATCCTATGCCTAGTATGGCTCAGGAGGGACAATACACTCAAGATGACAGAGAAGTGACTAAGGAAGGCTGACAGTGGTGAACCAGGGATGACACAGTAGCTCCCTGCCTTGGTGAGTAACCAAAGGCAGAGCAGAAAGACACAAAGATAACGCATCAAGTTCTAGTAAGAGGGATAGCATGGCTAAAGAGTCGCTACATGTCATGTCTCCCTACACTTCCTTCCATTCAACCAACCAGACTGAACAGAGACTCAGCTCTGTGGAAAATGGGATGAACTGATCGTATACTAGTATAGGGATTTGAAATAAAATTTGAATTACTGTAGATAATGATATACCTCTTGCACATCTGAGTGTCTGGACTGAAATTCTTGCCTACCATACCCACCTACTGTATTTCCTCTACAATAAAGTTTGGGCTTTCAATGCCTGAGACAATTCTACTAAGGTTTTGAGGGAATGGGATTTATACTTTGGTACTGGGCACGATATGACCACAGGTTCACCAAGATCATTGTTTTCTGTCTTTTCAGCTACTTATAGAAAGGACATGGAACAACTGATAAATCTGTAGTTCTAAAGGATTAAGAGAACACGGCACAGGGCCAATAATTATCTTCCATTTTTTCTTAATAAAGTGAGATGCTAAGACATTCAATAGCATCGATCATATGATAGCTTGGAAAACATGCCTTGGTTTAATTTGTTTTCTGGTTCTTCAGTCTTCACCATTCATTTTCCATGTATGAGTTGCATGGAAGCATCTACAGTAATGGAGATATTTAATGAGAGAATGGAATATGGTCATTAACAGAATCCAAGGAACATTAAAATAATCTGGGTGAAGTCATTTCTCCATTAATGCCATCACTCTCTATATTTGTAACCTTTATAAACTATGGACTCACATAGTTTTTTCGACTTTATCCTTATTAGAATGTTTCCTCACACATTCCATTTTCTAGAATTGCTGACCTCTTTCTCCCCAGGCTCTGTAATTTGCAATTGTCAGGAAACGTGTGCACGGCAAGTGTGTATTAGGTGAGACCACAATTTGTAGTGTCAGCATGCCAAGGGGCTGTTCTTTTGTGTTTTCACTGAAATTGCTTGCTGGTCTTACTATATTAAGGCCTTATTATATCATACATCATCATGCATATTTTATGCACCGGATGTTCGGTAGATGTTCTTTGCTTTGTTATTTCACTAAGCAGCACCGTGATGCATCTAAGCCCAGCTGAAATTAGACAGGAAGGTGACCTTCCTAATGTATTCCTTTGCAGACATGGTGTCCCTAGAACATGATCTGATTTGACTTTCCATTATAATTCTGATGAGGAGGGACTGATAAAAAGACAGACTTGCTGAGATCTGATATTTAGATGAGTCCTTTCTAAATGGTTTAGGCTGCTCTTATTAAGCTTGCCAATCTCCCACTAACTGCAATGAGCAGGTTCTCATGAGCACTTCTTCAATAATCAAGTCAACTGCTTGGCAAATCTGGGATAGGAGGTGGGCTACTTCTGCACACTCCAAAAATGGTGGAGTGTAGGCATGAAGACCAAGGTTCTAGAGCTTAATCCCAGTTCTGTTGTTTGCTGGGTGCACTCTGAAGAGACTTGATGTGGTGGATAGTCAGGTGTGGTTCCCTTTGGATCCCCAGGTCCTGGTAATTTGTACTGCCTTTCTACTGTTTCCAGTGAATGCCTCCCTCCTTGCACTGAGCAAATGTGTCAGTCTTTCTAAGCCTCAGTTTCCACTCTGTAATGTACATATCTGCTCACAGGGCTATTAGAGGAATACGCATGATGGGGAAGGTAAGTGGAAGCTAACACTCTTAACATGTCCATCATATGGAGTGCGTTTTACTCCATCGCTTACTAGCTATGAGATTGGGGGCATGTTCCACAGTCTTCCTCTGCTTCAATTTCCCCATCTGTAAGTTATGGGTAAACATTATATCAATTCACCATGGTGAGGATTGACTCTGTTAATGTATACAAAGTACTTAGGACTGGGCACGGTATGCATCATATAAGTGTTAGTTGGTCTTAATACAGAGGAATCAAAGTGTTTAGCAGATGATTTAGCATGTATTAAGGACAATTCATGTTAACTCTCATCAACATTATTAGCTGGATCGCCATCAATAATATTCTTCTTTTTTTCTGAAGTGTCAAAAAAGTTACCCTTAGAAGTTATACCTAAGACCTTGACCTTGATGGTGGAAATGAGTTGGATTACTTCCTATGTTTAGGGTATATGTATTTCAGACACATATGGGCTCTCCTTTTGAGTACTCTTGTTAGAATTGGTAGAATAGTTTTCCTGGTCTTAAATTGGCATTTGTATATTGCTTGGCATGTGTGTGTGTATATATATATACATATATATATATATGTATATATATATACACACACACACACACATATATATATATATATATATATTAGTTATTTAGAGAGAGGTAATACCACTAAAATTTAGTGTTTTTGTCCTTTGGAATTAAAGCAATAATCAGTAATTTAGCCTCCATTCTTATTTCTTATGACAGCTATTTTCTGATTGGAAGAAACCTACTGCTTCTGAAACCCAAAAATTAACATAGCAGGAGTGAGAGGCATAGACAACCTTCTGTAGATACAATTGTCGCTATAGTGCTGCTCATTAATTAGATAAGTAGGAATAATCAACTGAGGTACTGAGAGAGGACAGGCAGAGGGGTAGGTAGAAGCTATATTGCAAAGGATAGGAGAAGGGGGAACTGGTTTCCAGATGAACCCTTTTCCTTCTTAAGAGGTAGACTTCGTCCCTCAGCTTCGGCTGCCATAAAGGAAAAGACAAGACTGAGTTACTCTTCAGTGTTACCTCTGATATGGATGAAGCATTTTCAGGGCCTGCTCTTAGGGCTCTAACACTGAAATTGGCATTGGAGGGTCAAGGAATATTCTGAAATTATGCACAAAACTATGTATAAAGGTGGGTTTTCTGGGTGGAAGGAGATGCCTAATATTTATGAGCTTTTCAAATGGATCTCTGATCCCAAAAGACTGGTGCATTGATTTTAATGTGAGTCAGGAGATGTCTATTGCTGTCTTGATGGGGTGATCGAGAGAGGGTAGGAACAAACTGTGAGGTTGTGGTTTAGGACAGCCATCAAGGCAATGGATATTTCTAACTGCAGATTGGAAAATGAGGGTCCACCAGGAGGGTCTGCGGACTCCAGGGACAAAGACAGGATCTGTTTTACAACCCTTCTGCATGCATACACCAACCTTTCCACTCAAGATCAAAGGCTCACCTTTTCCAACATCACTATATTCCTGCAAATTCCCATCCACTCTTACCAAGCACCAACCTCCTCCTCTGCCATGCATAGTCATAAACAGAGTGCAATTAATTAGAAGTCGCCTCCTTGAAGGCTGGAATCCTATTTTAGGTATTTATCTCCCCACCGTTCTCCATCATATTTGCTACCTAGTAAACACCCAATATTTTTTTGCTGAAGTCAAATGGATTGAATTGGATTGGCTAGCCTTGGGGTGGAGCATGATCAATGTCTGTGAGCAACGACACGCCACAATTTTTAAAGGTAAAATTTTTAAGACTCATTTGTTTAATTGTGAAAAGTCAAGAGAAATGATCCTTAGATACTTCTAATGAAGATGTGGTCATTGGAAAAAAGCATGAGCTCTTCCAAGATTTTGCTCCTCAACCACTGCAAAGTATGAGTTAAAGTTAACAACTTCGAAAACTATGGGAATGAAGAGAATTCATCTAATTTCAGCACAGCAATTATAGCTCTTTTTGAGACTACATGAAAAAACCCAAATGTGGTTACTATAGCAGTGAATTGGTCTCTAAGAAACTCTTTCATTTTCTCAAGAAAAAATGTTCTTTAATAGAGCAACCAAATGATAAGAAAAATAATCCACAAAAAGCGTGAATATATCTGGAAACAAAAAAAAATGATCCATGAGCAAATGCTGCCATGGGAGGAAAAAAAAGAACAAAACAAGACTAAACCACTTAGGCAAGTAAATGGATGCCAATTTTTAAAGAGAGAACTTTACAGTGTTATTAAAATGATGAGTGGTGCTTTTCCGAATTTCCTTAGTGGCTAAGAAAATGGGATATTATTAAACAGAAGGGGAATTTATCTTACGCAAGATACAGGCATTAAAACACATATGGGCTGAGAAGACCAATAAAATTGAGATTATTTTATAAGAGCTAAATTTTGAGGTTAGTACACATATGGCAGACAGATGACAAAAGTGATGGGAAGACACACGAAGTTGTCTAATACACGAACTTTTTCATTAGTGAGAAATAGATTATTTCAAAATTCTGGCTTCATGAATTTGAAGGTATTGGTTACAATAAGAACGCCACAGCCAGCTACATTTCATCTTCATGAATTGCTCTGTGTCGTTGCACTTAGATTTATTTGCTTAAAATAAAGTACCTTGTTACTTTTATAAAGATAAATTTATAGCCTTGAGATGAAAAGGGAGTAACTTTTAGTTACGTGTTCATCATCTCAATAGCATCCAGGGCCTATGTGTTTGCGTCACTAGGAAAATTCTTTCAAGTCAGACAATTTCCCCAAGTGTCCACTGCGGGGGCCTGTCTGTCTTGAGATGTCGCTGTGCACAGGGGTGCAGACTGTAAGCTCCCTGAAGTTTTGTCCTGTCCATTCCTGCATACGAGGGGCCTTGCTCTGTGTTGTACATGTGTAGTAGGTACCTATAATGTTTGATAAATCGGTGAAGAAAATGAATGTTTTCGGAGGCAGGAACTCATTTGTTGATATTCCAACTTGCACAGCTTAGGGCTGACGGAGGACTGGGGGAAACACCCTCTCGATCTACATTTTCTTTTTATGTTTCAGGATAACAGATTCACATCTCAACAGATGTGTACGTCACATGGCACCCACCACCAGAGTGCTAGTGTCAGCCACCTCTAGCAATTTGACCCCTTCTACCTGCAAATCTGGACTTGCCAAAAATCCCACCTCACTCACTCAACACATGGTCACTGACGCCTCCAGAGAACAGAGCAGGGGATAACGCAGACAGCACTCTTTCTCACGGAATTCAAATCCAGGTTACTTGACTCTACCCCGTCAAGCAACATGCCACATTTAAATTGTGTCACATGTGTCACATGTCGGTGAAAGTGCAACCAAGGGGCGCTCAGACCGCATTCCTAAGTGAGCTGCAAATGAGCAGGGTCCCCCACAACTTTCCAGGAGGAAGCACAGCATGATCAACTACTGTCAGCGAGCCCTCATCCTCAGGAAAGAAGACTAGAAGGGTGGGGGAGGGAACCACAGAGCTTTCTTAAGGGCCAAGACCCAGTGAGAGGGCGGGAGCTGACTTCCCTCTGTGATGAGGTCAAGTGGACATCTTGACTACTTGCTGGTCTTGCTGGCACATTACCTAAGAGTGTCAGGGGGAGTCAGGAAAACCAGCAACAAGAGGGAGTAGCCAGACCTCCCATGGGTGGCGCTGAGTGCTGGGGGGGCTCTGAAGGGGCCCTCTTTTTCTACCAACAAAGAACGCACAGCTGAGCATCACAAGAGAGCCAGCCTGTAGGTGCCAGCAACATGAAGACAGTGGGCAGCCCATGTTCCAGCGAGGAGCAGCCGCAGTTCACTGAGATGTCTCGAACTGAAGGCAGGAAGCAGGAAGACCTCATCTGTCTTTCCTCGCTCCCCCAACCACCCACGCCCCCAGAAGGGCTGGGCCCTGGAGCTGTGAGCACCTGAAAGATTTTGCGGTCTTTAAAAGCATGCACAGTTTCTATTTCACACACCACAATCTCTTTGTCAGCCATGTGGGATTCTTACCGTCATCACAACCCTATCTGGAGGGAAACTGTCTACGTGTATCATCAGAGGTTTTAGTCTACATTTGCTTAACCAAAGACAATGCATTTCATTACCTTAACATGTCCTCAAGTAGGGGGGTGGCACAACTTTTCTGTACGAGAGCAGGTTTTAGACTTTGCAGGCCACAGGTCTCTATACTGAACTTGGCCATTATAAGGGAGAGCATGCTCAGACAATATGTAAATGGAGGGGTGTGGTTGTTTCTCAATAAAACGTTTTTACGGACTCTGAAATGTGCATTTCACATAATTTCCATGTGCCGCTCTTTTATGTTTTCCAACCTTTTAAAATGTTGAAACACATTCTTGACTCCTGGGCTATTACAAAAACAGGTGACAGGTTGGATTTGGCCTTCGAGTGGTTTTTGGCTAGCCTTCTTTTAATAGGCTCATTTATTCAACAAATAGTCACTGAGTTCCATTATCTATAAAGTCCTAGAGAGACTTTTTTGTTTACAGAGATGCCATTTTCTTCCATTACACATTAAACCAAAGAGAAAACAAATCGTTCTAAATGCCCCTGGAAGGACTGTTAGGAAATGCTCACACTCTGACATAGCTTTTCCTCCATCTCTGTGCTGCAGCCGGCAATTCTGTCATAGCCAAGCCAAACAAACACAGCTATTTTATTTCCTCTATCATCCTCTGGGCACAGAAATCAATAGGACTGATTACAGAGGCGTGTGCCTAGGGGAAACACAAATGACCATGTGACCTATCATCAGCCCCAAAGACAGAGCCCGCCTGGATGAGCTATGTCTCTGCTGACCCCCACACGCAGCGGAAGAGAGAAGTGCTTTCAAATGGAGGCACAGCAGCTCTCTCCAAAGGTGCCAAAACACAGTCTTGCAATGTTGGATTCCACGTACACAGGAAGGTTGGAGGTGTTTCCTGGTGCCCTTCCGGAGGCACAGTGCTCTCTGCTATGTGGCAACACCCTTGGGAGGCTTGGAAGCCCCATGAGGACAGGCACTTTGCCAGCCTGTGTTAGATCAGGCCTAGATGACAGTGTGATAGTCAACCCTTCTGGTACCGGGATGGCAGTCAGTCTAAAAATGAGCCCTTTCCATTTCCATTGCACCGCCTTATCCTCTTCTCAGTTCTTCCAAGGATGCCTGGTTACCCAGTGTTTCTCTCGGAAGCAGAAGCTGAATGAGGCTTGGGAAAGAAACTTCCTCCAGAAAATACTCCACCTAATGCCTTTCTCCAAATACAGATGTGCTTTTTGTGAGGAGAGAGCATAAAGTTCGAAGCTCTCCTTCACAGTAAAGTGTGCCGAGAATGTTAGCTTCTGTTTTAATCTTGCTTGAAAAGATCACTTTATAAAAGAAGTGTCACATACCCATTATTTCTTTTCACCTAAAGCATATGACAGGCATGGCTTCATTGGGAAACGTTCTAAGAATTCCTTTGCCCTAACTTCACTGTTTGAGTATAATTTCAGTGGACTTCTAAGGGAATTCTTGGCCAATATTGTAACATCACATGAAAGACATTTTCTGGTGCCCCCATAACAAGTAATTGACATTAGTGATAAAATGAAACCAATAAACCAAGCACATTTTTAACTGTCCTAGCTTAACCTAATTATCCATTTGCCTGGTTTGATGATTGCAAATTTCAGTGGTGAATCACTCACCCAGCTATGAAAAATCAGCAACCTGTATGTTTGTATATCTGTGGGATTATGCATGTAAAATTACTCATCACTTACGCTGACTTCAGGTATTGCATTTTGATCTCCTTGACTATGGAATGTCAATGCGTTAGTAATTTTGGAAGGAAAAGAAAGTGATTAGGTGTTTTGTGTGTAGGGAACATTCTTTTTTGTTAGAGGTCAGCGTCACCAGTATGTTGAAGGGGAGTTTTCAAGGCAAATGGCCCAATGGAAGCCCTTCCTCTGTTGGTTGAGGCCTCAGAGTGGTACAGCAGCCTTCGAGACAGGACAGGGGCACAGGTGAGTCACTCACCTGACCAGGTCGATGACTCGCTCTCTCGGCGCAGCACTGACCGCCTCGTCATTAATCATTACAATCTGATCTCCTGGGATCAGTTTGCCTTCCGAGGGCCCACCTGGAGACAAATGAGAGCAAAAGACGTGAGAAGACTAGTGGAACCAAGGCCAAATCCGGCGAGCCCATCCTCTCCTCTCTTGATCTTGATTAGTGTGAGCCCACCGGAGGTGCTCTCAGTAAAAGCAAACGCAGCCACATGAGTTGCACATCAGTCCTTCCCAATGAGGCTGCGCCTTAGCAAGAACTGTTTATCCCCTCCTAGTGCTTTGCCAAGGAGCCTCATTGAACACTATATAATCCCTTCCATGGTAGGAGGTAGCTGAGGCTCACACAGGTCAAAGAATTGCCTGGAAGGGTAGACAGGAGACTCTTCTGAATCCAGAGTGGCAACATCTCTTTTGGACACGCTCCTATAATTAAAAAATGGGTCACTGCCAGGTCTCTTGACACATAAACTTACATCTGAGTAGAGCGTACATTTGCAATGAAACCAAACCTAAAAACCAAGACTGTTGTTACCTGGATTGTTTGCCCACGTCTTAGGCAGTTACAGCACCAATAACGCCCTGGTACAAGATGGAGCTCTAATTCTAACTTTCTGTCCAGAGGTCTGTCACTGGGGAACAGGTGCAACAGAAACACAATCTTGCAAATATTACTATGCTGACTTTATCTGGTAACTGAGATGAGCCCTTCACACCCAGAACATGGGATCCCGTTGTTCTCAGGCGCTCAGACACTGGCCTATGTGCTAGTCAAGCAGGAGCATACACTTGTCTTCCTTCTGGGTCATAAGAGAGTGGGAGACCTTCCCCTATCCCCACGCCAGTGACAGAGAAATTTGTTTCAAGATGTGCAAATTGAAATTCAGTGTTTTTACATAAAGAGTCCTTTTTTTTTTTTAAAGGAAAGGTGCAGGCAGGAAGAGAGAGAAAAGGAAGTATTTTTATTTTATTATTTACTTCACATTGGTTGTTCCCCCTGGAACGGAGAGGCGGACCTGGGTCCCTGGGACAGATGTGGACTGTGTGGGCTGCATTCCTTGGGAGGCAGTAGACCTAACTGTTACTCCACTAGGGAGTGACTATATAAGGAATTCTAAAAATCACTTGGGAGACTTGTCTGTCATAAGTATTGGTGGCTTAATGGTTAAGTCCACTGCCTCTAGCCGGCACAGTCCACATACATCCCAAGGACCAGGGTCCAAGATGCAGGTCTGGGCATCAGGGGAAATGATCAAGAGTAACGACAAAATAAAATAAGTAAAATGCTTCTTCCTCTTTCTTTCTGCCTGCCTACCTACTTGCCTGCCTTCATTCCTGCCTGCATCCTTCCTTCAAAAAAAGTATTGAATGATGAGCAATCACTCAAATTCAGTCAGACAACTGGTTAGAAATCAAATGCTGGTGAAACACAGAAAAAAGTTCACAATAACTGCCTATGGCTGTTAATAATTGATGGTAAAATCACTCACAGTTTAACAGGATGTACTCTTACATTTGACCTATGATTTTTTTGATCAAACAGAAATATTCTTGCTTCATCAAGAAACAGAATCAAGAATTCTGGAGTAAGTAACACAAAGTGCCTTCAAAATATGAAGCCGTGACACACTTCAGAGAATTGCTTTGTGCTTTTTACTCTGAAGGTTAGGTTGTCTAGAATAGAAAACCTGATCATGCCACTGACATGACTTGGGACTTCAGTAGAGTCCATTTTATGATAGATACAGTTTATTTGACCAGTATTTTAACTTATAAAAATGACTGTAATGACTCTTGCTTTCACTTTTTTCTATTCTTCTCAAGTTGTCTAACAGGAGGTGTTAGCGTCTTGAAGCTGAAAAGAGTTGAGGGCAAGAAAGGGAAGAGGCTGAAAAAATAGTGAGGCAATTCAAGACACAATGAGAAAGAAGACTAGACTCTCTAGCTCTGCAGAGGACACATACTTTGGGGAATCTCACATATAGAGATGTTAAAAGAACCCACCAATACAAAATAGTATGCCAAATAGAGTCCACACATACACATATGCACATGCAATACATAAGAAATGCATATGCATGCACAGAATTGTCTACTATACATATACTCTCCATGTACATGCTAATAATGATCAACTCTCCATAGCAGAAGCAAAAGTGATTTGCTGATCTTTTTCAACTTCTTCCTCTATACTATCTACACTGTGCTTTTCACAAAACATATGTATTATTTAAGTATCATAAAAAGCAATACATCTTTAATTTTGAGGATAAAACCTTTAATTGTGTCAAGGACAACAATCTCACATATAGAATTAATATGTGACTTATAGCTAATGTAATAGAAAGCTCAGCAGAGCAAAAGTTGTGTGGTGAGGCCATTTTTGATGTGAAAAGGATACAAATTCTCTCCACAAGTCTAAAATGGCTGACTATTTGTGGTGCTGGCCCTGGGATGCAGTATATTAAAATGATGATGAAAAATGAAAACTGAAATCAACTTAAAAAACCTATACTAGTTCTCTAAGTTGCTTTCATTTACTTTAATTGACAGACTCAACTGGTCAAATATTTTAGAGTTAAATCATCAACATCATTTATGGAACGATAAATAGCCTATTACCTGGCACTCTTCTAATATACTTCATTCCCTTGCTTGCCCTAAAAGGAAGATAGCACTATTATCTCCGTTATCCAGATGATGTAGGAAAGTTACATCAAAACGAAAGGCAGGATAGTTAACACAGAAGCTAGAAAATCTAATACAGAGCAGAGGCAATATTCAAATCCGTCAAGTCCAGACAGTCTGATGCCAGAGATTATACTCTTAATGTGGCACTTCACTATTGAAGTCTGCTGCTCATCTGAAAAATCCTGGACAGAAACAGCATAGAAAGAAATAACTGAAAATAAATGTAATATAAGTCCATTAAAATAAGTAGATGAATATATATATATATATATAATAAACAATCTCAAGAGTAGACAATTGCCCAATTGTGGCAATTGTATCATAGTCCATTCTATTCAACTGTGTTGAGAGTGGACTATCTGTATATGCTAATGAGAATGACTGAGACAAAGTACTTTCATTATCTGATCAAGTTGTAGAATTTTAGAGATTTGCCATGTACTATTATCAGTTAATGTTTGCCCAGTAACAAATCACTCCAAAACTCAGCAGGATGTTCAGGAATCATTTCTTTTTATTGTATGGGCCGTTCGGATGACCACAGATTGGCTAATCTAGGTCAGGCTCTGCTGGGCAGTTCTGCTTCGTATGGCAGATCAGATTGTACTTAGCACTAACTTGTAGGCTGGCTGTCCCATTTGGAGCCTCAGGCTGAAGAGGTAGCAGTCACTTGAGGGAAACTTTCTTCTTATGGACATGGCAGAAATCCAAGAAACAGATTCAACTGCACAAGAACATTTCAAGTCTTTGCGCACATCATCTTTGCTAATCTGCCACTGGCCAATGTTAGTCACGTGGTCCAGCCCAGTAGCAATGGGGTAAGGAAATGCATTCTGCCTCTAGTGGGAATGGAAGAGAGTGCATCTTTATCAAAGAATATAACCACCCCAATGATTAAATCCTACTGTGACTTACATATCACTTTTGGATTTTTTTTAACTGAGGAGTTTGCCATGAGTTGGCTGAAAATAGTACAACGCTTGCCTCTATTATTTGCATACATTGAGAGGGTCATTTTTATGGTTACAAATGATGACTCGGTGGTTTCCTAAGTCAATAGACATGATGGATGTGGAGTTTGAAACCGAGTGGAAGGAGCCATTTCTCTCTCTGGTGGTCTGTCCAGGTGTTGGGAAAACTCAACTAGACTTCACAGCCCAAAATTGAACAGTATGAAACTTAGGAAACAGAACAGCAGTCATTCCAGGACAGTGTGGTGGAGGATCCCAAGGGCTCAAAAGAGTAAAACTGGGAGCTTACCTGGTGTTACTGAGCGAACGACCACTGGTTTCTCACTCCCTGCCACGAAGCCAAATCCCAGCACAGGATCCCTCCTCATCTCCACCTTCCTTGGAGCGGGAGGAATGATTTGGCAGCTTTCAAACCGAGGGTCATCATAAGGGATTGCCTGTGTCATGTGACTGTGGATAAAGCACACATAGGAGAAACGAGGCATCAGTGTATGTGTTAGGCAATAACCGGTCAATCATGTTCTCTCTAGTTTCCAAACCTTCTATTCTGTTTGGTAGACTGGGAGAGATATGGGAGGACCCATAGCCATGCTTCTCTATGGTCTCCCTGTTCCTTGAAAACTAAGCCCACTTTCACATTAGGCCTTTGCACTGGCTGTTCCCCACACCTGGCATGCTTGTCCAGCTGATATGTGTTCATGACTCACCACTACCTTTCTCAAGTCTTTCTCAAATATGACCTTAAAGAGGACTATCCTGGTTACACACTGTAAAACTGCAACCTTGGGCACATCCTGGTGGCTCAGGTGTTAAGCTCATACCTGGAGCTAGAGTCTATTTAAAGTCCAAGGACACGGGCTTGAAGCCCAGGGCTGGGGAGAGCAACTGAAATGAACAACCAACTAAATAAAAATGTTTCTTCCTTCTTGCCTGCTGCCTGACTGCCTTCTTCCTGCCTGCTTTCTTCTTTAAAAAAAATTGCAACCTGCTCCCCCATACTCAAATCCCCTTTACCCTCATCTAATTTTCTTCTTCTTATAGTACTAATCACTTTCAAATGTGTTATTGAAATACTTATTTTATGTTTCTTTGTATTGTTTTGCTCTTTACATTCCATTGTAAGTTCCATGAGAGCAAGAAACTTCTTTGTATTCACATATTGATCGAAGCTTCCTAGAACAGTGCCTGGCGCACAGTGAATAAACAATTGAATTCATAAGTAAAGATATTTCTTTGTGGAAAACTATCCAATTATAACTGTAATGATGAGAGAGAGTCTCAGAGGGTTCCGGGCATTTGGTACGTAATATCAATGACTTCTGGCTCCAATGAATTGGAATGATGGGAATCATTTTGGTGACAATAGGTTACCCTGGTGTCAAAAACATGCCCTCTTTTCAAGGAAGTTGAGCAATTGGCTCTAGGCATTTAGCTTCCTGAGAGATTTGCAAATGATTTCAAGGAACCGTTTTCGTTAACATCTAAGCTTTAGAAGTTACGTAAACTCAAAATGCATATGGTGCTCAACCTTTTTTGAAATGATTCCACAAATATCTCATTTGATCCATAAAATAACCTTGAGAATGAGGGAGCAGAGCATGCGTTTTTTGTCACTCAGGGGCTATGGCAGGAGTACTGAGTCAAACACCGGCTCCCATGGTTTTTTTTCCTGGATATATTTTAATGAAATCTTCACTTGAGCACATTATCCGAGGCAGCCTTCTTTGGGGGAAGACTTATTAGTCTGAACACTAGAAATCCCCTTAAAGTAATGTAAGCCAAGATTTTTTCAATGACATAGACTTAATTCAATTTTCTCTCTCTCTAATCTTCTTCAATAAGTAAAAGAAGATCATTTTTAAATACCATGAAAGATGCTCTTCTATATGCCATCTGGACAGAATATCGTTTAAATGTAATAAAGACCGACAGAGAAGGAGGAATGCAGTTGTCCTCCTAGATAATTCATAAGTTAAGAAAAATCAATGAAAACCCCCAGGATCTGTCCTTTAGGCATATATCACTGACTGGGAAAGTAAAAGTTTAAAATTCCCTTTAAGCAGAAAGGAAATGTCTTTTCAATGTAGCAGCTTGTCAGCTGGAATGCTAGGGAAGTGTTAGCTGAGAACTAACATGTGTCCCGCGTGCTGACACACTCATCTGTTATCTCTTTTCATCTTCAGAAGCCCCCAAGGAAGGAGGCTGTTTGACTCCACCCACCGCCTCTTGGTGAATCCACCAGAGGGAAATAACTGGGCCAAGGTCATGCTTTTCTTAGGGATAAGCCAGGTGTGACTCATGCCAGGTCTTCTGATTCTAAGTGTCTTGTGCTCCATCAGCTACATAACTTGCAAGGACAGTGCAAGACGAAAATGTGGGGCCCCTCGTTCACACATGATTAAGAGCATCCAGACAGCAGAGTGTGAAACCCAGGCCAGGGCCCTGTGTGACTGTATCGGTCACATGGCCAGGAAGCTGACCTTGGTAGTGTGCTATCTCCAAGGTCCCACCGCCACTCTGGAAATGTTCAGGCTCAGAGTAGTGGCATTATAAGGCAAAAGCAGCAAGGGTTAGTGAAGTTGCAGGGCCCAGATATTACACATGGCCATCCTGGTGGATCACATGCTTGGGGTGGAGAGGAGGGCAGACCGCAGGTAGGCAGAAGGTCACGTGGAGAAGACAGGCAGTCCATAGGACAGAACTCAAGACTGAGACAGGAGCCTCAGTAAGGGAAAACTGAGCTACGGGGACAAGGTGGGGACGGCAGAGCTAGGAACCAGGACATCGGGAGGACATTCTGATACTCCTACAATGGGTCTTACTGGGTGGGAACCTGACCCGTGACCCAGTCTGTGCCTGGGGGAGAATGGGACCGCCAAGGTGTGGACTCTGCCCTGTTCTCTCCTCTGTGAGAGTGCTCTATTTCCGAGCATGTTCTTGAGCTCCTTCTGGAAATGGACCTCTTCTTTTATGCCCAGATGGAACAAAGGGAACAAAGGAAGGGAAATCCTTGAGCCTATCATTCAGCTTTGAGTTTGCACCGTAACCTACAGCAGACCTGTTCTAGATGAGGAAGGTCGTAGAAGCAGAGTGGCTTGCTAATTGGCAGATGTGTGGCAGAACAGAGACTTGAACCCTGCTTGGCATAACTCTCAGTTCCAAGTACAGAGAGGAACAGGGCAAGGGGGTTCCCTCAGATGTTGCCAGTTCTGTGGAACTTTTCCACCAGTGAGTCCCAAACTTTGCTGCACATTGGAATGACCCAAAGGGCATTAAAAAGTCAGGTTTCACTCCAGGCCAGTCTGGGGGTAGGAGCCAGGATTAGGTGATTCCAAAGTACAACAAGGGTTGGGGACCACTCACCTGCCCAGAGAAGGTAGGCTCTACATACTGGGAAAAGAAGATGCAAATCGTGTCCCCAGTGACGTCCTCTAGCTTCCATTGCAAATGAAAGCTAAAAAATTAAAAACGTCTGTAGCTTGATTATCCTCTTATATGATAAAGTAATAGTTTCCAGTTTCTTAACTCATCATTCACTCAGAAACTATTATGCTATTATTTTATTAATACCTGACATTTATGAAACACTAATTTCATGCTAAGCATTTTTCTAAAGGCTTTCCATATGTTAGCGCATTGAACTCTCCACAACTCCATAATGCATGCATTTCTTCATTTATTCGCTTAGTCAACAAATCTTTACTGAACACTCACTGGCTCCTCAGATCTAGGGATATAATAGAAACGAAGAATAAAAAAATAAAATGTTCTCTCTAACGTTCAGGGAATGGAGAATAAAAAATTAGTAAAACTTCTAGTCTCGCAGCTCATTTTATCCACTACGGAGAGGACAAAGCAGGGACAAAGGACAGCCAGTGCTGGGCACTATCAGGGGTCTGGAAGTGTCTGAGGAGCCGCATACTGGGCAGCAGGACAGCCAAGTGAGGCTTGCTATGCCTGGTGAGACCACGTTGAAAGAACAGTTCAGAAGCCCGAGGTGTGGGGAGGATGGTGGGATGAAGGGAGACGGAAGATGTGACAGGGGGAACACAGACCACACAGGTCTTGGAAGGGCTTTGTGCTTGTTCTGAGTGAAACCAGAAGCCATTGCAAAGTTCTGAATGAAATGACGCCATGCTGCTGTATTAGGAGTAGATGGAAGTGGGTGCTGATGGGAGCGGCCCATTGCCTCAATCCTGCTAAAATAACATGGTGACATTGGGCAGGTTAAGAGTGGCAGAGATGGCAAGAAACTGTGGCTTTTTTTTCTTTTTTCCAAAGGAAAGGTGCAGCAGGAATGAAGGCAAGTAGGTAGCAGGCAGGCAGGAAGACAGAGGAGGAAGTAGCATCTTTATTTTTACTTAGTTGTTGACACTGGCTGCTTTCTCCCACGCCCAGGACTCAAATCCGGGGATATGTGGCTTGCTCCTTCTGAGGTGACTGACACAAGCACTGCTCCACTAGGGCGTGCCAAGAAATGGTTAGATTTTTAGCCTATATGGAGGTCACTCTCGCAGAGCAATGGTGGGACTTCCTCTAGAGCCTTCTTACTGCACATGTTTCACTAAATGTTCCCCATGAGGATGGTCTTATGAGCACCATGTTAATGCAAGTCCTGTGTCGTGATGTACCTGGGAGTCATCTTTGTTCAAGGAGCTAAATATTCTGGAATTTGCACGGGAATACACAAAGGCCAGGGTACGTGGTGAACATGCGAACTGATGCTGGCGTGAGACTCTGAAGCCAGACTGTCTGGACTGGGATCCTGGTCCGCACTGCTTCCCAACAGTGTGACCGGTACAAACCTCCACTCTATGCCTCAGTTTTCTTATCTAGTAAATGGCCATCATACTAGTAACTATCTCCTAAGATGCCTTTGAACATTAACAGAATGCACGAACGTCAAGCACTTAGCAAAATGTCACAACGCAGTAAACACTCCAAAAGCATTAGCGGCTATTTTCATCTCTTGAGGTCAATGAACAGAAAGGAGTATGTTTCAGACTACTTTTCCGAGCTCATTCGATTTTAAACTATGAAAACAAACTCAGTAAAGCTTTAAACACCTCTAGCCCAACCCTCAGTGAATGCTTCACAAATCCTACGTAAGCTCTGAGAACTTCCATTTGAAAGATCACATCAAATGCAATGACACAGTAAACACAAATGCACACTGATATACACAAGGTACCAGAACAGACGGGAATAAAAGGAAGAATAAAATCCAGGCTCTCTTGCAACTGAAGTATTGTTAGTAAGATTTCCTTGGTCAAGTTTCTAGCCCAGTGACTGGGGAGCACGGGGCTGGGGAGCACGGGGCTAGGGAGCGTGCCCAAGTCCTGGGGAAAATGAGAAGCACTATTTATGTTCCAAGGAGTGAGACATGGGATGGGGTCTTTCATCTCAGCTGCTGCTGTCCTCTGTACTAACAGAATCTGACATTAGTCCTTATCGTCTCATTGTTGTTTCCCTTCCCAAGAAGGGGTGGAAACACACAACCACGTGTGTATTTTTTGGTCGCTGTTTCTTCTAGCATTTTTATCTTATGATTTTTGGATTCTTTTTGTTGTGTTTGCACTTTGATGATAACCTTTCAATGGCATGATCTTGCTTAACAGGTTACATTTTCAGAAAAAAATTGTCTAAAAATAATCAACTTCTATTTTCCCGTAAGAATGGATCCACACTTAAATGTTCCCCCATGAAACATAATTTCGTTCTTTGTATTAAGGCCAGCACTTTTTGGTTCTTTCCTTGCAATATTTTTTTTAATAAAGATGCTTGAGTCCTTTATAATGAGCTGAAGAAGCAACATCTTTTTACCTGCTGAACATGCTTCAGTGATTTCAGATGCTGAGACTAGAATAATACGACTGATGACACAAACCTCCATCCCCTGCCTCCAACTTCCGCTGACAAGCACATGGAGACAGGCCCGGAATCTATGACCTGAAAAATCGGAGGGTATCAGCTGAGGTGGAAACTGTACCCATAGAGATTGAATGAGAAATAGTCCTGGTTCTGACAGATTCATTACAAAAGAAATTATGGTAATCCTGCCACCTAACTCCCCAGAACAAAAAGAATGGCCCTTTCTTGAACTCTTAGAGCCTTTTTTCCTCAGCAGAAAGAAAAGACTGATATATCCAATGGATCTCAAAGAATTACTTTGACTAGTAGAAAGCGCCCTGTCAGAAAACCTAAAGGAAGTCTAGTTTTCAGTGCTCTTATGAGAATCAGCAAGGTCCTTTATGGAATATGTGCTGAGGAGAAGGATTCTGGAAGAACCACAGTGAGAGGAAGATGGTGGCAGGTGGGACATGTGGATGGTTAAGACTGAATGAAAGGGAGTATAAATAAACATATACTCCCGAGTGCCCGAGTTCTGCTTGAGAAGGCCATTGTTGGTGCCCCCTTTCAGGGCTGGCCAGCTGTGAGAACATGGGAGCATCATGTTAACATAGTATATTCTCATTTGATAGCACATTTCTGTGTGGGAGACTGAATTATTCTTCATTTGCTTCCCAGGACGTGATCCCCACCAGTGCCTTCCCAGAGCACACAGTACATATTTCTCCAGTCCTTGTTTATGCTAAAACACCTCACTGTCCAAAGTATGTCACTCAGTGGAACCTGGATGTGACAAGCTGGGCACGTGCCCTTGCTTCTCTATCGCCATCATGAGAAGACTTCTTCAGGGTATACTGCTGCCCCTTCAGCTTGGGCACCAGAATGGACACGGGTGAAACAGACCAGACCTATGAAGTGTCAAATGTCAAAGAGCTGCCCAGCCACCTAGCCTAGATCACCCAGCTGAATGAGTGATAATGCTGATGGTTTTACCACACTGAGTTTGGAAGATGCTCCCTCATACATCTATAGAGTGCTTTAAATATTATTTTAAAACCTTGAAATTACATACCCACAAGGGATTCTCTCCACCACCTTGGTTCCCCGCACCATTTCTGACTAAATAGGTTGCAATGGACAAACACTAGAGATTTCTTAATTTTTTTTTTAGTATTTTATTGCTGTAACGTTGATTTTACACATTAAAATAAACTCGTGTGTAATTCCGCATATGTGCAGTTTCAAAATTTTTCATATATGTGTCTGCACACCCTGCCCTCCACCACATCACCAAGTGTTCTTGACCAGTGTCCAGCGGGCTCCATCACCACTTGCCCCACCCCATCCCTTGGTCCCAATTCCCTAGTTCTATTATAAGTGCCCAAGGGTTGGTCTTGTGTTCTCTGTTCCTTTGCTTTGACAGATCGGTCTGAAGGAAACTTCTACCCTCATGATCCTTGTTGACGTGGCAGCCATGGGAGCCCCTAGCTGTTCTTCACAACGTGCTTCATGTCACTACTGGACTTGGGCAGTGGTGGCTCCCAACACAAGGTCAGCCATTCATAAGCCCCGCTGATGGATAAGAGAAGTTCTAAGTAAAAGGACTAAGCTAGGCAAAGCCGAGTGGACCGGAACAGGAACGTGAGTGGGAAGAAAAATCAAAGCAGAAGTGTGGATAGCTAAAGTTGGTAGGTTCCAGCTGAGCGAG
>RJWH01008855.1:0-26994 GCA_004363575.1 Solenodon paradoxus | reverse complement strand
CTGCCCCCAGAATTCTGTCTGACCAGAACTAAAGATTTCTAAACTGCAGATAAAATTCCAAGACCAATGCGTCAGCACCTAAGACAGAGCAAAGGGATCGTAGGACAGGACTGTGCTGGGGATTTCAAAGTGGGCTTTAATGATGAAGGTTTTGCATGTTTTAATGAGCAGTTACCAGTTTGCGGAGGAAAGGATTCCCCTGGAATCTCAGACTGATTTTTGCACAGCCTCCACTGCTCTGAGTAATGCCCATATCGGCCTCCTGAAATCACGTGGGTCATTCCAGGAGTTACCCTTAATAGAGCCATCAGGTACATTAACCCAGGCATCACACGCACTTACCTGGGGGCAGGTGAGGGAGTGCAGCTATTCTTGAAATACTATCTCAGTGGCATTGGATTTCACCAAGTGCCTGCGCACACATTATCAGGCTGGACACTCGAAACTACCCTGGGGTAAGACAAGTGTTGTTATGTATTATCTCCTTGTACACAGGAGGAAAATGAAAACCTTCTGACGGGTTCAATGACTTATCCAAGGCCACTCAAGTAGTGACTAGCAGGACCCAAACCTAAGCCAGGATTTCTGCCTTAGGCTGCTTCTTCCAAGACATGCACTATTAACCAAGGCACTCCAGTCTGTAGGCAGACAGAAAGGCAGAAACGGCCACATCACTTCCTCCTAAATTCATGTGAGACCAGCACCCTGGTAGACAGCTATTGGTCCACCAAGCACAGTCCACATACAATCAATCCAAGGACTCAGGTTCATGTCCCAGTGCTGGGAGGGGACAACCAAGATGTGTAATAAAAATAAATTAAAATACCTCTATTTTCTCTCTCTTCCTGCCTTCACCTTAAAAAAAATTCACTTGAGAAAGTTTAACTGCCATTGATTTAAATTACCTTCCAAGAACCAAGTCAGGACTCTGCAAGTTTTGTGTTTTGACTTCTTTAACAGAGAGTGGAGAACCAGATTTTTTCATCCGTAGCCTAGAGGATCTAGTACTGGGAAGCTAGTGAGACTGTGGACACACCATCATGTCAGCAGGGAAGTCATGAGCTTTGGAACGCTACCAATACTAACAGTTCCTAGTTGTGTGATTTAGGCCATGATATTTAAACACACTGCACCTCAGTTTTCTCAGTCATAAAGTGGGATCATACTTCCGTCTGGCTTATGCTAGGGATTAAATCATAATAAAAATAAACAGTTCAATATATGATTGGTGCTCATCAAATGATCATTTCTTTTCTTTGTCAACTCCTTCAAGGTGAATGGAGTCAGAGTAATTTGGAATCCTTGGGAAATAATGGAAGAGAGAAAAATTACTCAAATGTTCAAACTCTTGCAGTTATCTACTGGAGGTAAATAACCACGAAGCTAATGAAAATTAACCTTCCAGACCACTCACTTTCATAGGTCCCTTCCAAAGGAACACTAAGATTGTGTTCACATGGTCCTACTTGCAAAAGTAAGATAATTTTGTATTCTTTTCTGAAAACATCCTTCTAAACTGTGTAAATTACAAGTCCCACAAAACCCAGACTTGTTCTGATTTATAATAGAAAACGAGCTACAGCCTAAGTCTCTTGGGACTATCGATGTAAGCTGGGGAATGAGATTCATACAATGCTGAAAAATAATAGTTCAGAGGAGGACTATGCAATACTGTTGGAAAATGTTTATTGTTATTAAAACATGTGAAAATGCATGTGTATTTTAATTACAGATATGTAAAATATAAATATATTTGTATACATATATAAACAGACACATTAAAAAGTAAGGAATTTCAACATTCCCACTTCAGGATATTTTTCCAAACAAAACAAAAACACTAATGTGAAAAGATGTCTGGGCATGCCTTGGTAACTCAGGGTTTAAGTCCATGCCTGGGGAGCAGTCCACATAGGCCCAAGGACCTGGGTTCAAGGCTCAGAACCGGAGGAACAATTAAATGAAGAGCTTCTTTCTCCTTTTACTTTCTTCTTTCCTGCTGACTGACTTCATTCCTGCCGCCTGCCTTCCTCTTACTAAAAAAAGAAAAGATTCCTGTACCTCCATGTTCATTGTAGCATTATTTACAGTATTCAAGATACAGAATGTGAAATTAACCTAAATGTCCATCAAAAATGACTGGATAAAGAAAAAGTGATATTATCTATACAATAGAATAAAATTGAGCCATAATTAAAGGAAATCTTTTCTGCTATTTGGGACAACATGGATGGGACTTGAGGGCATTATACTAAGTTAAATAAGTCAGAGAAAGACACCTACCACGTGCTCTCACTTATATGTGGAATCTAAAATAATAAAACAAAAGTAACTGACCTCATAGAGAACAGATTGGTGGTTGCCAAATGCAGGTGGGAGGGAGCTACAAAAAGGGTGAAGGGGTCAAAAGGTTCAGACTTCCAGTTATAAAATAAATAAGGTAAGAAAAGAATAAGCATGGTGCACTCTGGTGGCTCGGGTGTTAAACCCACACCTGAAAGCCATCTACATACAGCCCTGAGATCTGGGTTTGAAGCCTGGGACTTGGGAAAAAATGAAAATCAACAACTGAATAAATAAAATGTTTCTTCCTCCTCACTCTTCCTTCCTGACAGCTGCCTCTCCATCTTCATTCATGCCTGCCTGCCTTCCTTCCTCTTTAAAAATATTATGGATTTCTTCGGTAATATATTAAGAATATTTTTCTACTTCAATAAATTGTTAAATACCTTCAAGTTTTAATAAAGTTATGCATCTTTAAAATAAACTTGTTGGTTTTCCTTGGGTGTCAATAGAATTTATTCTTAGCAGTAACTTTAATTGAAGGATAATTCATTTCCCTTTTTCATTGTCTCATTAAATACAATACCTACAGTTCTTTCTTTCATTTTTATTGAATAAATTTGATGTGTAATAGTGTGCGAATCTGAGGTGTGCAGTGTTTTACTTCGATACATTTAAATATTATAATAATATTGCTAGTAAAAAGGTATTTATCTCAAAAAATAAATAAAGCATAAATATACATATATATTTTGGATATGATATTATTTGAGCAAAGATCCTAAGTAAATGCACTGAAATAGGCATTAGAATGGTGATGTAATATGTGATGAACTTACTTTTCTGTTTTTAAATGTCCTTTTATGTCTTGTATATTTATTTATATTATATAATTATAAATATATCATTTATATATGTTATATAAATGTATATTGCAAAATATAATTTATAAACATAATTAAAGAATTTTACTTTATTTTATGTTTTATTTTATATTTATGAATAGATTTTATATACTACATATTTTTTAATGTTTAAAGGTACTTATGTGAGAAATCTGTAGTTTAAGCTTAAGCCCTAGCCAGAATGCTATTCCTACTACTTAGCTAATTTGTTTTTACATTCATTAAAATTCCCATTAAATATTCAATGCTAGCACTGCGTTCAATGTGAGAGATGCAAAGATTATGTTAATCATAGTCCCTACCAGCAAGAAGCTCACAGTCTGGTTTGGAAATATGAATTAATAAAGCAAATAATGAGGATATTTAAATTGCTGTAGTGCAGGTTTGTACCGTATCAGCAAGAAACTCGAGTGCAGAAATGTGTAAATGGAACTGAATAATTTAAAGAACAGTAAATAACCCTGAAGCTGAGGTTTAAAATGTAGGTTGGAATTTGTCTGGACACCAAACTGTGAGGAATTCCAAGTAGAAGAATAAGAAGATGCAAAGGCACTGATTTATTAGAGAGCTTGGCATGATGGAGATTTGAAAGAAAATCCATCTAGCTGAAATATAGGTGCTTTCAGAGAATGTCAAGACCATTGAGTAGATATTGGATAATAAAGAGCTTTTTAAGTAAGGCTAAGAAATTTATATTTTAGCCTGTTGACAATGTGGACATTGAAGGATTTTTCTCATGGTGCAGAATCGATCTGCATGTTAAATCATTCTCTTTAGCTGCAATGTGGCTAATAGAAGGGAGGAAAAGCAAAATGCAGGCTTTAGGGGAAAATACTTTCCCTCTGCTTTTATGTCATTTGCATCTGCAGACGTGGTGGAAGTAGCAAGAGAACAGAATAAGAAGAGGAACCGGAAGGCATAACTGAATGATTGCAACCTTCTGGTCAAACCTGAACAGATAGGAATTGCTTCTTATGGGTGAGCAAAGAAAGTGGTTTCTTAAGGTAGAATCTGCTCCTGATGAAGATGCTGTGAACATTGCTGAAATGACAACAGAGATGTAGAACAGTACATAAACTTAATTGATCAAGTCAAAATTGACTCCAATTTTGAAAGAAGTTTTACTGTGGTTAAAATGCTGTCAAGCATCATCACATGCTACAGATAAATCTTTTGTGAAAGGAAGAGGCAGTTGGTAGGGTCAACTTCAGTGTCTTAGTTTATGAAATTGACGCAGACTCCTCAGTCTTGAGCAGCCACCACCCTGATCAGTCAGCAGCCATCCACAGTGAGGGGAGACCCTCCGCCAACAAAAAATGTACAAATGCTGGTGTGCCCTGGTGGAGCAGCAGTTAAGCCAATCACCTCTGAAGGACACAGGTCACATATCCCTGGATTCATGTCCAGAGTCCAGGAGAGGGCAAACAACCAATGTAAACAACTAGATGGACATGAAATAATGATGCTTATTATTGAACTGTCTCTCAAAAAAAAAACAAAACGTACAACTGCCGAAGACTCAGATGATGGTTAGCATTTTTCTATAACAAAGGATATTTTAATTAAGTGATCGGGAACCAAATGGCAATATCTTGGGAGTATGTTTGTCACTTGATTTGGGGAGAGACAAGGAACCTCACCTAAGTTTGTTAGTTAACTCTTCATGTTTTGGGATCCTTTATGGGACAGGGACAGTTAGTAATGTGAATGATATACTATTTTTGGAAGACAGACATAGATGATTTGAAGATGGAGTACATTTTATTTATTTTTAAAACTGCCCTTTAGAGGACATCAAAGAGAAATAGGAGGTTAGGAATGCAATTCTCATACACAGCCCCATACCAGACCTTCACATGTGGGGTCATAGAATGTTTTGTTGGCCAGGTGCCCATTGGAATGACTATCAAAATCTAGAAGACACTGAGTATAGAGAGGCCTGTTAAGACTGTATGGTCCTGGCACACCCTGGTGTTTTAGTGGTTGAGTCCTCCTTCTCTGGCGGCACAAACACATTCCTAGAACCCAGGTTCACTTCCTGGAGCTGCAAGCAACAACCAAGATGAACAACTAGATGAAACAAACAAATGCTTCTTCCTCCTCTTCTTTCGGCCTGCCTGCTCACTTTCATTCCTTCCCGTACCCTTAAAAAGAAAAAAAAGACTATCTGATCCCTTTGATTTGGGAGGTCCAGAGATCTTTCAGAATACCTTTGAGTGAAAAACTTGTAATGACACAAAGATATTACTTGGCCATTTTTCAAATAACTACATTACTGAATGAACAGAAAGCAGATGCTTGTGAGAAGTTACATGGCATTTTATTAAAGTGATCTATATCTGTTTCTAATGTATTCGTGAATTGTAACGGGATGACTTAGAGACCCAAAACAAAGCAAAATGTAGAAAGACTAGTGAAAAAGTTGTTGTTAGTTCATGAAAATGATCAGGACAACAACACTGGGGATTGAAAGAGGTAATGGATTTGAGGAATATAGGGCTGAAACAGCAAGATTTGCTAATCTATCAGATGTGGAGAAAGAGAGAGAGACAGAGAGAGAGAGAGAGAGAAACAGGGAGAGACAGAGAGAGAGGGGATGAATTTCCAAGTTTCTAAATTTATGTACCCAAATGTTTAGGAGTCCAATTTACTGCGAAGTGCAAAAGGAATATTTCAAGAAGGGGTGATAATAAGTTAAACAATGAGTCGTTTACGTTAGCAGTGTCTAAAAACATCCTCCTGGAGATACCCAGTAGATGTTTGGAAAAAGAAGTTTGGACTTGGGAGAAATCAAAAGTGCAGTCATGAGTGATGATTTTAGAACACTCAATCCAGGAGACAAATTGTATGATATTGAATAGTGATTAATAGTTATTACCATAATTTTTTTTGGACCATAATAAATTGTGACTTAAAAAAGAGAAACTTTTTTTAAAAGCAGGATGAAGGCAGGCAACAAGAAGGAAGAGAGAGGAGGAAGTAGAATTTTATTTATTTTGTTTTTCCTTTTTGCTGTTCCCTCCATCACTGGGCTACAAACCCAGATCCTTGAACAATATGTGGACTGCACCCCAGGCACAGGCTTCACACCTGAGTCACCAGGGTGCTCCAGCTAAGGGAAACTCTTTTCTAATTCTGTTGGTTACCACCCCCGTTAATGGGCTGACAGTAGAAATCATCGTTGAACTGTAACCTCACTAAGGAGAGAATAGAGTATTTAGTATGACTAGAAAAGTGAGTCAAGTCTCCATGTCCCCTGTATCAATACTCACAATAGCCAAGAGCTGGAAACAATCTAAGTTTCTATTGATAGACGAGTAAGATAAAGATGTGCTATGTATATACTATGAAATACTAATCAGCTATAAAAACATTTTAAAATGGAATTCTGTCATTTGTAACATAGATGGACCTAGAGGGTGTTATACTTAGTGAAATAAGGCAGATGGAAAAGACAGTATGATTTTACTCATATGTGGTATGTAAAGAAACAAAAGAAATGAATAAAATAAAACAAGTATACAAAATTAGACTTTTTAGTGGTAAATGTAATGTAGAATATATAGATGATGATTTATAGTGATGCACACCTGAAATCTACATAAACCAATATAATGATGTAAACCAATATCAACCTGTATAGCGTTGGTTATAAGCCAATGTGACCTCATTTAAAAAAAATTTTATTCTTTGAAGAAAAGTGAGCCAGGGCAGAACTATATAGTATTCAGTTATCTAGAAATAAACAGAAGATGAGAAGCTAGGGAAAGTGACTGGAAAGGGGCAGGTAAGAACCCTGCTCTCAGAGAGGACATGATGAATTGTGGGAAGAGTGTGCTGTGGAGAAGGCCACTGAGGGGAGCCCGGAGAAGAAGGCATTGTGATCTCTAACTTTCCAAAAGGTCATTGATGGGAACTAACATTATGCCAACATTTTAGGAAAGCAATTTTGGAATAAAATATATACTTTTTTAAAACTAAAATGCCACTTCTTGGAATTTATTCACAGAAACAAAAGTTTATAGAGACGTGGATACATGGGGCTTTTTTGTTGCTTCGTTTTGTTCTTAATGAAAGGTGCAGGCAGAAATGAAGATGAGTAGAGGCAGGCAGGAAGAGAGAGGAGGAAGAATCATTTTATTTATTTTATTTAGCTGTTCCTCTTAGTTGTTCCCATTGACCCTGAGACGTGAACCTAAGACCTTGGGATGCATAGGAACTTCACCTAACTACTCCATGAGGGCACACCATAGATATTTATCATAGCACTGTTTGTAACAGAAAACAAACAACAACAAAAACAAGCTTAAGAAATTTCAGTTTATATGTGTGAGACTAATCAAATGAACCTTAATGCACTCAATAACAGAATGAACATCATATAACAACATTTTGGTCAATGTTGGGCTGAATGGTGGTCCATATATATATGTGTATATCTCCTAGGTGGATAGTAGATGATATCATCTAGGTTGTTTACCCAATGACAAAATTGCTTAATGATATGCTTCTCAGAATATATCCCCATTGTCAAGTTATGTATGACTTTAGTTGAGTAAGTAACAGTAGATCCTTATTGTGGAATACTATGTAGAAGTTTGAAAAAAAATTTTTAAAAAGCACTAATAAAATTTGAAAACAATAATTATATAGATTCAAGTTATCTGTTGGATACCTTAAAGAGTGACCTTTTACCTCTATTTTTTCATCCACGAAAGGGAGTAATACATGCTCCTGGCTACAGCATTAGGTATTGCCTGGCATACCTAGGAGCAAATTGGTCCTTGAATAAGGGGTTGGAGTACTGGCTCACAGTTGGAAATCCAAGTAGAGAGCACGCCCTGTGCTCCGGTGTTAACTCTGCAGCTGCAGCATATCCAGGTAAAGTCCAAGGACCCAGGTTCACCACCCACTGCCAGGGAGAACAACCAAATGAACAACTAAATTAATTAATTAAAATGCTGCTTCCTTCTCTCTCTCTCTGCCTGCCTGCCTACTTGCCTTCATTCCTTCCTATTTTCTTTCTCTTTAAAAAAAAAAAAAAAAAAAAAAAGGCAATGGAAATGGTAGCATAGGGAAATTTGAGGACTTGTTTCTTCCAAGAAACACTGAAGAAAAAAAAACTAGTAAAAACTAGAATAATAAACTTTAAACTCTAGAATATAGTCGACGGGTTTACAGCAACCAAGCGAATGCTTAGAGAACAGCCACCAAAACATGGTAGGAGAAGAGTATGTGTGTAGCGATTTAGCCTTGCCTAACACCCGTCCTGGTTCAGAGGCGTCTGGATAATAGCAGCTCCTGTTCAATGTGGTCTCCTTGTTCTGGAGGGAGCAGAGGTTAGCTTGTTCCCAAGGAGTCCTGTTTGTCTGTCTGGACCTGCTTATCGGGTCTCTGACAAACTGATCCCAGGGGCTTGCCTTTCTTCAGCCTAACTCAGGACTCTGCCCTGGCAGAGGAATTGCTACTTGGAGAAGATTCCTCAAAATAGCGAAAGGCAAATGAATCAGTTGCTAGTATCTAAGACAAAAGATACCAGTTGGGACAAACAATGGAAATGTGTTTTTCCTGGAAGAAAAAGCTGAAAATTAATATACTCAGAAAGACTGTGTGTAAAAAGGAATCATGAAAGTGAAGCACATGACCTTGTGCCCTGCTGGCTCAGGCGTTAAATCTGCGGTTCTGACGCAGTCCACATGAGGCCCAAAGACCTGAGTTCACACCCCAAGGTGGGGGAACAACCAAAATGAACAACTAACTTAAATAAATGCTTCTTCCTGCCTTTCTGCCTGTCTCTGGCCTTGGAAATGAAGGAATGAGGGACAGAAGAAGAGGGAGGGAGGAAGGAAAGAAAATTTAGGCACATACCTAAGGCTGAACACATCCTCAGGAGAGAAAAAAAAAAACAAGCAAAAATACATAATTTTTCACCTCTGGCAGATCTTTAGGCTTCACACAAGTAGATGTGAAGGCTGAAGTAGAATTATAAATGGCCTGACTAAGCATTGCAGCATTGGCTACAACAGAGTCAGTTTGCAAAGATATTTGGGTAATTCTTTTTTTTTTTCCTTTTACTCCAGGAGTTACTTCTTGTACTGTTTAGCTTTAGCTACAAAACAAATTACCTCAACATGTATTGGCTTAAGAGAACAACTGTTTTGATCCAATCAAGAAATGGACAGAAGATCTAATAGCTACTTCTCCAAAGAAGACAGACAACCAACAGGTACATGAAAAGATGTTCCTTATTTTCCAGTTATTAAGGACATGCAAATCAAAACAACGAGCTGTCACCTCATGTCCTATGAGATTGACTATTATCCAACAGACTAGAATCGATAAGTGTTGTCAAGGGTGCGGTGCGAGGATGCAGAAAAAAGGGGGCCCCTTGTAGGTCGGAGTGCACACTAGTGCAGCCATTAAGAAAGACAGTGTGGAGAGTCCTCAAAAAAAGTTGAGCATGGAAATTCCGTAGGATCCTACTAGCCCACTTCTGGGTATTTACCCCCAAGACAAAAATTACCAATTCAGAGAGACATATGATCCCCCCATGTTTATTGAAGCATCATTTACAATGACCAAGAAATGTGTTATTTATTAGGGCTGGAATACCTTGTGTTGACAGAGAGCAAGGAGGGTCCAGGAATGGTGTGAACAATGTCAAAGGTTATAGACCCAGCTTGAAGGGACTCCGAGGGCCAAATCAGAAGCAACTTGAGCATCAAAATTTAGAACAACAGTAAAATGTTATCACCCATTGAATAAAATAGGAAACAATGAGTATAAAGAGATGTAAGTTAAAGAGTACACCAAATGTCTGATGAAGAATGGGATCTTTACATGTTTTTGAGAAGAAGAAAAATATATATTCCCAGAAAATATGCTGGCAGAGATTACCTTCATCAAGGAATCAGAGAGAACAAGACTAGAAATGGGACAAATTGAAATAATGAGTCACCTGACAGCATAGGAGAAGAAGCAGCAGTATTCTGATATTTCTGCCAAAGTTATTTAACTTGAATCTAATCACAAGCAAACACCCATAAATCCCAAATGATGGGACAAGTTACATAATACCTGGCCTATCATCTTCAAACATGTCAAGATCAATAAAGTCAAGGAAAGACCAAAGATTATTCCAGGCCAAGGGAAACTAAAGAGACAGCACAATTCAATACAGTGTGTGATTCTGAGCTAGATCCCAGTGCTCAAAACATTTCACTGAAACTGTTGGTTAAACTTAGGTGGAACCTGAAGATAGAAGTCATGCAGCAGTGCTGATTGTCTGTTTTTAATGGTAGCATTGTGATTATGCAGATGAGAGTCCTTCTTTGTAGGAAATAACCCAGAAAAGTATTTAGAGGTGATGGGAGATCAGATTCAAAATTACTCTCTAATGATTAAAAACCAAAAGTTCTTTGTACTGTTCTTAACGTTTTTCTAATTTTGTGAATGTTTCAAAACAAATAAGAAAAAAAGCACTTAAGCTATATGAAAGAGAAATGTGTTATATATATAAGGTTTTATTATTTAAATCCAGAGAGCCCTTTAACATTTTTTAACTTGTTGAGTAACTAACCTCTTTCTTTTCTCCCCATCCAAGATTAAGGCAATTCATTCACAAGACTGAATGGAATCTTAACATTTAAATACCTAATCACTTGCTTTCATCTCTGGCGCAGATGGGCTGGGTTTCCCCACTTGGATGTGTCACCCGATAACAAATTTCCCAGCTTAAATGTGTTTAAAATTGCCCTATTAATGAAGCAGCACTAGGAATCATGTCTCAGATTCAGGCTTTATATTAATAATGTGTTTTTAGCATTCATGTTCTTTCTGAACAGACACATTTTTCTTTCTTGCTGTAAAAAGTGTTTCTGTTGAAAACTTTGCTATGCAGCTACACTCTAATAAAGGTCCTCCCTGACTTCTCACACCCAGAAAACCAGACAGTTTGATGCATTTTCTCTTTAACCTGAATTGTAAAACACTACAATCTTTCTGTTTATCCACAAAATGAAATGAAGGAAATATGCCACTGCTATTTTGGGAGCGTGTCTAGATACATAAAACATGGTCCTAATCTCCCAACCCCCATCCTTGCCATTTCTGGCAGTGAAGATGGAGAAGAATACTGACACAAGGAAGGAGAAATTATTTTCCTTCATCATTGTCAGAATCTATTTGATTTGGAGGCATACAAACCAAAATTTTGCCTTGGAAATTAAGAGGAAAAAATAATTGGTCCTTGGTGGGCCCTGGTGGAGTAGCGTTAGGTCCAATGCCTCTTTCTGAGAGCAGTTCACAAATATCCCAGGGGCCTGGGTTCATTTCCGGGAGCCAGGGAGAGCAACCAAGGTATGCAACTAAAATTAAAATAAATGAAAAATGCTTCTTCCTCCTCTCTCTTTCTGCCTGCTTACCTACTCTACTTTCATTCCTGCTGCACCTTTCCTTCAAAATAATAACAATAACAGCAATAATGATAATAGATCCTACCAAAATGTTCTTTATCCAAAAATACTTAACAGATTTCCAAGACTAGGGGTTCTTAATCATGGGGAATGGGAGTGGACTTTTCCCCCTCCCCCAGACTTAGCAATGTCTAGAAACATTTTAGCTTCTCAAAGTTAGGGGTGGGAGATGCTGCTGGTATCTAATGGGTAGAGTCAGGGATATTGCTAAACATCCCATGATCATAGGATATTTTCCACAAGAAAGAATTACTGGTGCCAGGACTGAGAAACCCTGCCCAAGAAGAATACAGAGCAGGGAGGACAGGGAGGGGAGAAGATACCCAGAAACACAAACACAAAAGATACAATTTTTTTTTAATCACTAATAATCAAATTATGAATTCCACCGAGATATTGAAAGTTAGAGATTTTTAAGATTTAATTCCGATGTTGTGGTCTTTTAAGATATTACTGAGAGACAACTGAGACTATTTTAAGTTTTCCCCTGACTATATCTTTATCGATTCATTCTCCAAATATTTCTGGAGAACAGAGTTTGTGTCAGACACTGAGGACACAATGGAACATGAATCTTTCTTCCCTGGGAGGAGTCTTATATGTGTGTTAGAGAAAGCTCTAAAGAGTTCTAACCCAAACGACAAGAGCTAAATGGTCAAGCAAAGATTTATCATGAGCCTTTTATAAGCCAAATACTTCTGCTTATCTTGAATAATTTTCCTATCAGCTCCTGCCAATGAGTGCCATTTCCAGTTCACAAAGGGACAAACAGTGGGGTTTATAACAAGAGCTAACGAGAAGATGTTAGGCAATGTTCTTGGTGTTTTTGACAGATTAGCACATTTTATCTGCACAACTACCTGATGAGGTACATATTAATAGCACCATTCCCTTTTACATTAGGGACTACTCAGGGACTAAGAGTTTGGTCAAAGGTCCTGCAAGCCAGTTTCTCTAGAATCTGGCACCAGAATCCACTCTTCACAATCCACTCTGGTGCCTCTCTCATGCTTTGCCCAGAGACATAAATAATACATCTGGGCATACAAACCAGAGTGTGAGTGAAAATCCAATATTCTGCTACATGGAATTACATACTCTCCCTTGTCCTAGAAAAGTCCTCAAAGTGTGAGGGGCTGCCTTTGCCTGGGGGAGCCAAAGCAAACTTCTGTTGGAGGCAGCACCTGAGCCCACATTGGAAATCTAAGATGGAAAGTTAGGGAAAGGGACAGGCAAGCAGACATCAGGGCAAATCTCACTGTGTCTAGCCATTCCTATAACTGGAATGCAGTCTATGGCAGGGAAAGGGTTGAAGAGAACCCAGAGATGTAAGGTGTCGGGGTGGGGGGCGGGGGCGGCGGGGCAGGGGGTTGTATCAAGAAAAGTGAGCTTTGTCCTGCAGGCAAAGATAATTATTAAATGATCAGAAACAAACATGATCTAATTGAAATTGACTTGATATGAACACTTGGAAGCATATAGAATCTATGAACCTCTTCCATTCCTTTCTGTGCCCATGTCCCCTCCTGTTCTTTTGAATCCAACTTTACCTAGCTTAAATGGCTATGGTCTGGGGAAGAAGGAAAAGAATGTAAACTGCCTCTCCTAGAGTCATTCTTCCCAGCGACTTGCAGCCCTATTAAGCCAACTGACATACAGGCATGGTGGGTGATGTCCACACAGGTGAAAAGCAGTAGGCAATGTGATGTCATTACAAGCAAAATTACCCACTCTAGATTGATGTGGTTGGTTACATTTTGAGTATGAGAGTGGTCCTATTAGTAATACTCATAGAGTGCTTTATAGTTTGCCAAGCTCTTTTTACATGTACTCTGCTGTTTGATCATCAAAACAAACCAAGGAGGTAGGTATTATCCCATTTCATGGATGTGGAAGCTAAAGCTGACAGAGTGTGTGTCAGTGGAAACAATAAAAACAGAACTCCAGACGTCAAGTCTTACCCTTCTTCCTTGCCTTCCTCCCTTTTTAACAATGTCTTTTTATGTGTTTTAATTTTCCAACTTGTATGGGACAGCAAAATGCAGAAGACCTGACACTGCCTTCCCTTCTCGTATTAGAGCCTTGGTCCCCTTGGGCCTATACCTGCTAATGCCGCCCTCTAAGAGTTTCCCAAAGATGTCCTGTCATCTTTAACGACTCCTCCAGCCTGACGAATGAAGCATATACTTCTTTTCATGGCACACATGACCTCTGCCTTCTGGCTTCCATCCTGGAATGACAAGCCATCTTGTTTTACCCAAAACTGAAAGACGGGGGACTTTTGGTCCTAAAGTGAGGACATTTCTGGAGAAAGCCATATGGTTGCTCACCCTCTTTCTTCCCCTCTTCAGCAGCCTAATCAGCTACTCTTCAATTCAAAGAATCCCAGCCTTTGCTGTCTGTTGTCAACTCCTTATCTTTGATTACACTATCCCTTTTGTCAGAAGAATAGACACATCTCTATCTCTTTCTCTCAGCTACAACCTACTTGTTCTTCAAGACTGCTCTGCAGTGCAGGTACTAATTTCTCCAGGAGACCTTCTGTGATTTAAATGTCCTTTTTTTGCGCCTCCACCCCACCCCTACTCCCTGACAAAGACATTTGTTATACTTTTAACTTCACTATATTTAAATCATTTTTTTCTTTGGCTGCCTCTTCAAGAATAATACTCCTTGGTAAAGTATCTTTTTATCCCACTCCTTAGAGTTCCTAACAAACAGGCAATAAAAGTCTATGAACAGAACAAATGGTGCTAAAACTCTAAGAGTTATTCTCAACTGTCTCCCCTAGAATTTTTGTTTTTTCAAAGACAACAGGCAAGAATGAAGGCAAGTAGACAGCAAGGAAGGAGAATTTTTTTATTTAGGGTGCCAGATCATGAACCCGGGTCCTTCGACTTTAAGTAGAATAAGTTGCAGCTTCAGAGCTAATGCATGAGCTACATGGTGCTCTGTCCTCCTGTAGGCTTCTGGCCAGAGAGTAGAGGTTCTCTTCAGGGCAGCAAGCAGGAGGCTCAAGAAATCGGCAGCAGGGTGCTGTAGTGCAGGAGCAGTTGAGTTCACTGCCCCCGAGTACAGGCTGCGTACATCCCAAGGAAGCCTGTTCGTGTCCAGAACTGAGGGGAACCACCAAGATGTACAGCTAATAAAATAAAGTGCTCCTTCCTCCTCTCTCTTCCTGCCTGCTCGCCTGCTCGCCTTCATTCTTGTCTGCACCTTTCCTTTAAGAAAGAAAAGAAAAGAAGATGATGATGAAGAAATGGACAGCGATGAGGTCTTGGAGGGCTTGGCCTTCATGCTAACTAGCACAGACTTTCTAGGGTTAGCAGTGGAGATTCATTAATGGAACAGAAAAAGAAAAATAGCAAAATCTGTCACCCTTTTTCTATGACTTCAAGAGCCTTGGCAAGAAAAAAAGAAACATAGGTAACCCACCCAGTCAGAATAAAAACCAAGATGCTACACTAAAGCTCTCTTTGTTATCTAAAGTTGCATCAATCCTCTTCAGGACCAGAAGCACCTCAGACTGTGAGTCTACTTGAGCCCCCCAGGTGTATCTGACTAGAGTGAACAATGAAGAATGAAGTGGGAAACTTTTCTGACAAGAAAAACTCAAACTAGTTTAACTGCAGAGGCCCACAGACAGGTAGATATATATGAACAGTTCCCTGGCACAGAGGTTCTCAAACCTGATTATACATCCAAATCACCCACTAGGCCTGTTAACACAGACTGCTGAATTCCGTACACAGAGATTCTGATTAAGTAGATCTGAGATGTGGCCCAAGAATTTGCCACAAGTTCCCAAGTGGTACTGCCGGTCTGGGAACATTTTTTTCCCCCACAGAGAAGATAGAAGGGAGAGGAGGAAGAAACATTTTTATTTAGTTGTTCATCTTGCTTTTTCACTCTGACCCCAAGTCTTGAACCCAAGTCCTGAGCCACCTGAACCATGAAGGTACACCCCGGGGAAAATAATTGAGGACCACCCAAAGCGCCCACTCCACCTCTCTATCAGCAGGTATCTTGCCAGGTCTTATATTGAGATAAGCAAAGTCAGTGATCCAAGAGGTACCGCTCTCCTCATTAACAACAAGTTTTGCTGTGGGGGCAGGGGATACTAAGATGAGGAAATGCACCTTCCTTTCAGTCTTCGGATTAGCAGGGAAGTTCCCCAAGCCACCACTTTCCTTGCTGATTTTTGTAAATAGTTCCTTTTAGATACACCCTGGTGGCCTAGCAGATAAGGCCACCAGACATAGTCCACACACATCCCCAGGACCCAGTTGAGAGCTGGGGCAGCAGGGTGGGGGAGTTAAGGGCAGGGACAACTAAGATGAACAACTAAATAAGTAAAATCATCTTCCTCCTCTCTCTGCCTGCCTGCACCTTTCCTTTAAGAAACAAAGCAAAACGAAAAACAACAGGCACACTCTGGGGGAGCTGCAGTTAGGTGAACAACTAAATAAAAACAAACAAACAAATAAATAAAAGAACTGCCGTATAGTTAAAGACATTAGACAAATGTGTGGGGAAAACTAATAACAGAAAACAACCACACAAGAGCTTTTGAGAAGCAGAGTGCCTGTTGAGTGGTGATGGCAATTAAGTGCTGGCTATTCATGGCTATCAGCTCCCATAGCAGCCTGATTTCCTCCAGGAGGTAAGACTCTGTCATAAGTCTGGGGAGAGAATAATGAAAGGACTCAAGTAATAACAGTATGAAAGGGGGGAAGACAGAAGTTGAAACATCCTATTTAAGGAACAACTAACTAAATAAATGCTTCTTCCTCACTCCTCTTCTTTATTTTCTTTCTTTATTTTTTTTGTTGTTCACACTGGTTGTTTCCCCTGGACCTGGGACTCAAATCCAAGGGTATGTGGCTTGCACTCCTTTGGAGGTGATTGATCTAACGGATACACCACTGAGGCATACTACCTGTTGCTGCTGGGTTTTTTTTAAAGGAAAGGTGCAGAAAGGAATGAGGACAAGAAGGCAGGTAGTGAAGAAGACAGAAGAAGAAATAACATTTATTTTCATTTGTTCATTTTGGTTGCTGGTCTATTTTTCAGCATTCACCTGTATCGCTTAACTGCTATGTGTAGTGTATCTTTAATGAATCAATAAATTAATTTACTGCACTAATATCAGTAATCAGGAATTAGTGACAATATGCAATCTAAGACTTGAAATACATCGCGAAGTTTTAAATAGATGTGACTTTCCTTTTTCATGCCAGTTTAATTCATTCTTCTGTCAACTATGTCCTGTTAAATGGCCTCTGTGTCTGAGTTCCGAGAAGTATACATTTTGATAGTGAAAGAATTAATGCCTATGAATTAACTATCGATATAAAACTGCCATTAAAATAAATATTACTCATATTCTCACTAGGAAAAATGTCTTAGCAGTGAAGATATCCAACCAAGTTACTTAACAGAGATCAAGGCCCTTCCATTCTCCACCCACTCCACTGTGAAAATCTGAGGTTCCTTTATCGACTTTGAAGTATCTGTTAACATCTGCAGACATCCTAAGGGAAATTGGCATGAAATAAATGGATCTGTGCTATTTTTAACTCTGTTGGGTGGAGGGGAGCAAGGATAAATTAGGTTTCTCTACATGAAAACAGGAAGAGGAATATTTTTCAGGTGTCTACCTAAGCAGAGAGAAAAAAAATTAGTCTCCCAACCTCCTTCATGGACACCCTAAATGCAAACACCTATCTCTAACTACAATCGCCTATCTCTATTTAACATGTACCCAGGGTACAAAGTATCTTGGGCATGTACAGACTTCAAAACATTGTTTTTTCCTCCTTTAACACTGGGCTTTAAGGTATTTTGTGGGGGGTTTAGGGGTAGGCATGAATCTGTGAGAAGCAGTACAATACTTTTTGCAAGTAGATGGTGTAACATGGAGTTGCTGGAAGAGTGTTATTATTAGTCAGGATGCATCAGGCTGTAAGTATCAGAATGCCTACTAAAATAGTTTAACAACTTGGATTAACAACATTAACATTGCTTAGGAGTTTGCTAGAAATGCTGCATTTCAGACCCCACCCCAGGCCTATTAGTTAAGAATGCGCATTTCAACAAGACCTTGGGTGAGTCACATGCACACACATTTGGGAATCACTAGGGCAGACTAAACAGGGGTTTATTATTTCATATAACAAGAGGTCTGGAACTTTCCAACTTTCTGCTTGAGCTTCTTCAGAGTGTTAGACTTTTTTTCCTCAGACAACCCTTCATTGTAACAAAATGATTGCCACAGCTCCTAGTATCACATCATCACGAATCCTGTATTCACAGGAAAGAAAAGCAATCTTTTCTTCCTTTTTTTCTAAAGGAGAAAAGATATTTCCCAGGAATCCCCCACCAGATTTCTTATGTCTCAATGGCCAAACAGAGTCATAGAATTCTTTAATCACTGTGAGCTGGCAAAGGGAAAGTTATGTTGGCTTAAATCAATCATGGTTCATCCTTTGGAGCTAGGAAAGGACATGCCTATCTATCCTGGACAACTGGATCCATATGGGGTTCTATTAGCAAGATTAATTAATCTCTACTAAGTGAGTACTAGCTAGGTATATTATACAGGCAGGGAAAGCAGAATTAGTAGGAAGAAGCAAACATGAGTTAACAAAGAGATAAAGACATGGAAAATCTTCTGAACCTAGAGATTTTTCTTATAAATACAGTTGACACTAGAACAACATAGTGGTTAGGGATGCTGACTTCCATACAGTCAAAAATCCATGCATAACTTTTGATTCACCCCAAAACTTAACTAGAGTGACCCCTTAGTATCTTAGGAGATTGGTTTTAAAACAACCCCACCCGCTCACCACCCACCCTCGAAACTGGGGATAGGAAAAGAAAATCCTCATCTAAGTGGACCCATGCAGTTCAAACTCATGGTGTTTCGGGGTCCACGGAACTGAGAATGGGTATAAAGACTGTCAAACCTGTGTCACCTAAGCTAGACAACCAACTCCATCAGTGATCAGAAAGTTACCAATAATCTTAATGAGCAATAAAGTGGTGGGCAGGGAGTAGAAGAAAGATGGTAGGACTTTAAAGAGAATGAATAGTGAGGAAATACAAGTAATCGATATAAACAATTATAAAAACGTGCAAGGAAAGGAGAGTGATGGTTAAGCAGTAGCTCTAACATGGGAAGGTGTTTTTGTCAAAAAAGTTGTTTAAAAAAAAGAGGAACATTAGAAAATATAGCTTTGATTTCATGAATGACTAATTATGGAGGTTAGAGAGAGGAAGCAGACTGAGAATGTCAAGAATTCAATTCATTACGATAGGGAGAAGGGGATGGTGATTTCAGCTGACAGAAATAGGGCAGTATGAAAACTGAAAGAAATTAAAATACAGTGTGGAGGAAGCTATCTAATAAGGTTAAGGAAAAATATCAGGACACTGTAAGTTATTTTTAGGTCGATTTGAATTTTAAAAAATTTCTTTCCTATAAGTTCCCAGAAAAAGAAACGGCTGGTTCATATATTTTCATGTCTCATGAGCCTATATTAACTCATGGTCCTGAACCAATCACTAAATCAATATAGGTATAACAAAGATGCTAATTACACCTCGGTTTCCATACTCCCCTTTTCCTTTGAACAGAATCACCACTTTCCCTTAGTTTTAGCTAAGAACATGGCCACTTCCCAGTTTCTCTGACTGATCATGGCTGTGTGGCTAAGTTCAGGTCAATGAGATGGAAGGAAAGTGATCACTCAGTAAGTTGTCATCGAATCCCCAGGTCCTGACACAGAGAAGTGATCACAAAGTCCTTGTTAAATGGATGAGTGACATGAGGAACACTATTACAGCAATACATTCAAATTTCACCAATGAAAACGGGAATTTGGTGAGAAATGACTGCTTTCATTAACTTAGACTAGGTTTAGAACCATTTTGTCAGTGAACTCGAAAGCAGGAGGAAGGCTAACCTCAGGACACAGAATTAAATAGACTCAGTGCTGTGCCTTGACTGCCCATGGATCAGTGAGCATTAAATGTTAAAGTCGTCATTTCTAGTGCTGCTTCCAGGGAGATAACGAATGATGCTCCACAGAAATTGTCATGTTGTTGTGCCCTGGTGGCCTAGTAGTTTAGCCCATTGAGGTGCAGTTCACATGCAGGCCAAGGACCCAGGTTCAAGAGCTGGGGCTGGGGAGACAACCAAGATGAGCAACTAAACAAAATAAAGTGTTTCTTCCTCCTCTCTCTTCTTGCCTGCCTGCTTACTCACCATCATTTCCACCTAAATCTTTCCTTCAAAAAACAAAAGAATTTAAAATAGATGCATCATAAAAGAATAAACAACAAAATTCTGATAATGAGAATAGAATGTGGTTACCTAAGGGGAAGGGAGAGGGGATGAAATAATTAGGTAAAGAGGGTAATTGTATGGTGGTGGACAGAAACTAGAGTTTTGGTGACAACTATAATGTAGCATATTATAGATGTGGAAATACAGTGTATACAGGTGACACCTGTCATGTTATAAACCAACATTATTTCAATGAAAATAAAATATATGTTTTGAAGATATAGGTATAGCTAATACCTGGAGCCTACAAGTCCTACATGAGTATCTGAATCGAACTTCTGTATTGAGATTGCACAACAAACAGAAGAGTGTGTCTTTTTATAGAATGATATGGTTCGTTTGCATCTCATCTCACTGCGCCACATGTCTCCATCTTAGGGAACCACTCAGAATATGCCCACTACACCCTGGAAACAGTCTCTAACGTGCTCTTGCTGCTTTTTAACACTACTCTTCTTCTCAAGAGACTGGCAGACAAATCTTTGTGTTAATACAAATATAGCATGCGTGGGGATTGCTGAGTCTGTTTAGGATACACAAACCCAGCAGCTGGGTCTGAGCATAATGCACATGTCACAAATGATTCACCACCTCTGGTGGATTTTTTTTTTTTTTTTTTTTTTTTGAGGGAGGAAGGAAGCTAATGGTAATGAAGGCAGGTAGGCTGATAGACTGGAAGAGGAAGAAACACCTATTTATTTTAGTTAGTCTTTCATCTTGGTTGTCCCTCTCCCCATCCCTCCCAGGCTCCAGGTCTTGAATCTTTGAGATGTATGTGGACCAGAGCTGCAGATGTCACTGCTAAGCCAACAGGAAGTAGATGCTTTTAATCTAAAAAATATTAAGTCTGTATTAAGTTTGCAGCACAAATATGTGTTTTATAATATGGATAAACCAGATGGAGATTCACAAGTGAGGAAGATGGAGAAAGGGCAGGAGGAAGAGAGCCCTTGGAGTTGGTGAGAGAAAGGAATCTCGAGGTCCCCACTGCCATGGTTTGCTGGTCCTGGTCCAGTGGGTCTTGACCCTGTCTGCACCCTAAGAACACCTGGAAAACTTAAATACCGATGCCCTGGCTCCCATCAAATCAGCATCTCAGGGGCTGGCTGGTACACGCCTCGGAAAAATAGGCAATCATATATCTGGTGTCTGAAACGTCTTCTATTTCACAAATGCACATGAGGGACGGAGCTCTGTGATGGCTCCACCATGACGGCCTGGAGCCGGGAGGGATTCTCTCCCGCTCCGCCCCCTCCCATTTCACACACACACACACACACACACACACACACACACACACACACACACACACACACACACACACCCCGCGCAGGCCCACCAAAAAACAAAAAAGGGTTACCGGAAGAAGTCAGAGGGATGTGGGTAGCGGAAAAAAAGAAAAATAGTTATTACAGTTGGCATAATTGTGCCTAGGGCTTAAAGTTCATACTCGGGGCCTGAACAGCAATTACTAGCTGCCTGCGTCTTATTTTAGTTCAGGACCCGGGTGGAGCCGAGCTTGAACCTGTGAGTAAACAAGGCTGGGAATGCAGAATCCAGCACAGGTAGCAGCAAAATGGGTGGGCATACTTTTTTAGCTTTGAGTGAAGGGCATAAAAATCAGGTGGGAAATTCTCATTTTTTTCCTGCTCAGGTTGATATCCTATAAAGTTGGAAGTTTGAAGGGAAACATGTATAATTCCCAGTCTGGAAAAAAAAAAGTTAACTGAGTTATATAATGTATAGCCAATTGGATTAAGATATGATTCATAATCTGTATATGTAGTTCTAGTGGTTAATCATAAAGCCTATGATTTGGTCAATGCTGTGATTTAAGGCTCGAGAGAGAAAGCCAACTCAACTTTGTCTCTCTCCTACTCCAACAAAGACAACAGGAAGGCAGGAAGACCTCGTTTTTATAAGCTGTGTGTGTGAGTGTGGTGCAGAAAGGTCTAATGTGTCACTATGTGTCCCCCTTGACCTGGGGTTCTGGAGGGCACGGGTGACCCAAGTGGTCTTCTCCAAAGAATTTCTAGGCTTCGTTAATGAACCACTAGGCAAAACGCCCCTGAGGAACATGCCTTTGTTGTTGTGTGTGTGATTTTAAAGGAAAGGTGCAGGCAGGCAGGAAGAGAGAGGAAGAGAAAGGACTGTTTTTATTTTTATCTGACTGTACATCTTGGTTGTTTTCCCGACCCTAGGACTGGACACGAACCTGGATCCTTGGGATGTCTGCGGACTGTGCTCTTAGCCGAAGCAGCGGGCCTAACCACTACTGCACTGGGTGTGCCAGAACATGAATTCTTACATATGTCCAATGCCCTCTTTCATGAGAGTCGAGAAAGCAGCAACAACAATTATAAAGAGTGACTTTGATTTATTCCTGCTATCTAGGCCTTATGCTGGCTATTTCAGCTGCTATATTTTATTTAATCCCTTCCACAACCTTGTGAGATATAAATTTGCACCAGTTCACTTAAATGAATTGAATATTTCTGAGCTAAGTATTCGGGTGTGTCTCTGAAACCCAGGTTTTCCCACCTTTCTCTTTTAATTTTCTTAAGAGGAAGGAAAGAAGGCAGGAATGAAGACAGGCAGGCAGCAAGCAGGCAGGAAGAGGGAAGATAGGAAGAAGCATTTATTTATTTAGTTGCTCATTTTAATTGCTCTTTCTGGCCTGGGTCTGTGAACCAGGGTCCTGGGACTGTATGTGGCTGTGCCCCCAGGCTCGGGCTTAATTAATACCCAGCTTAATTAACACCCACGCCACTGGGGCACCCCATGGTGGTTTTTCCACTGTTATCCACAGCCCCTTGAATTGGAGGACTGGATGCTCTGGTTCCTTAAATACCTCCATCACCCACCAATTCCAGCACTGGGGTTTTGCACCTGAGGCCCTGCTGCCACATCTCCCTGTGGTCATGGCCTCTTGACCATTTTCTAATCACTGGCCAGTGCCTGCCCTGCTCTCACTTGGGCTGACTCTTAGATTCTAAGGTGATTCTACTGTGACTGGTTTATGGAAGTGAGAATCCATCAGCCTTTCCCCCTTCCCCTTAGGATGTCTCTTCTTTTGTTCGTGGCATAGTCTCTGAGACTTATGTCCTTAACTGTGCCGCTTGGTCCAGGCCAGCGTCCTCTGCCTGTTCCTCCTGATCTATCCTGGCTGTGGTTTGAGCTCTGTGTTTATGAAAGGGAAGAGTTTTCAGAGTCCAGACACATGACTGGGTATTTAAGCAGTAGCTATGCACGTTTCCATGCTTTTAAATGCTATAGAAATTGCTCCTTCTCCAAAGAAATATAGAATTGAGGATCCATGTTCATTTTGTGAACTGGAAGCTTCTGTGTTAAATGTATAAATCTAGTTGTTATAAGTGTTTTAAGAAATAACTGTTGTGTTTTCCTAATTATAAAGTGATATTTGAATTTTTATAGACAACATGTAAAATACAGATAAATATAAACAAATAACCCAAAGTTCAATAACCCCAAAATGGATAGTCATTGTGAACAGTTTGGTGGGCTTGGTAATTTTTCTTTTCTTTTTTTTAGGAAAGAATGACGGTGAGCAGAGATAGGCAGGAAGGGAAGAAGAAGCACTTTTTTCATTGCATTTATTTGTTCATCTTGGTTGTTACCCACTGACCCTAGGATGTGAACCCAGGACCCTGGAAGGTATGTGGCATGCGCCTAACTGATACTCCTCCAGGGTAAACCAGTAAATTGTCTTTAAACTTCACACACACATAAACACATAATACATGGAAAGTTGGGATTATACCTAATGTGGTATATATTTCATTTAATATTACTCTGCTAGCATTTCCACATATTATTAAAATTCTCTATTTCCCAACTTTATTGAGGTATAATTGATAAATTATAACATTTTAAGTGTACAGTGTGATTATTTGACCTATAGACATTGTGAAATAATTACCATAATCAATGTGATAATCAAGCTAATTGACATATTCATTACCTCCTAGTTACCTTTGTATGTATGATAGAAAGCTTAAGATCTACTCTCAGCAAATTTCAAGTGTACAATATTATTAACTCTACAGTCACTACACTGTGCATTAGAACTTACTCATCTTACAGTTATAAATGTGTACCTCTTGAGAGACATCCCCCATCCCCACCCTACCTCCCAGCTCCTGGCAATCACCATTTTAGTCTTTGAAATTTTGTTTTTAAAGAGAGAGGAAGGAAACAAGGGAAGGAGGGAGGGATGAAGGAAGGAAAAAAGAGAAGGAAGGAGGAAGAGTGGAGAGAGGGAGGGAGAGAGGAGGAAGAAGCATTTTTATTTATTTATTTGTTCATTGTGGTTTTCCCCCAGTCACTAACCTGAGTCCTTGGGTTTTACATGATCCACACCCCAGCTATCTCAGTCACTTCAACCACAAGGGCATGCCCTGACCTCTTCATTTTATATTCCATAATAAGGGATACTATACAGCATTTGTCTTTCTCTATCTGACTTATTTCTCTTAGCATGATACCCTCCATGTTCATCCATGTTGTCTCAAATTGGATTTCTTTCTTTTTGTGGTTAACTAATATTTCCCTAGATAGATAGATGATAGATAGATAGATATCATATTTTTATTATCCATTCATCTGTTGATAGACTCTTAGGTTGTGTCCGTATCTTCTGTATTATAAATAATGCTACAATGAACTTAGAAGTGCAGATATCTCTTAAAAATAGTGATTTCATTTCCTTGGGATATGCTCCCAGAAGTGGGAATGCTGGATCAAATGGCAATTCTATTTTTAATTTTTGGAGGACTCTATACTGGTTTTCACAGTGGTCATACCTATTTACATTGCCACCAATTGTGTCTGGGACTCCACTTCTTTTACCTCACTGCCAGTGTTTGTGATCTCTTGTCTTTTTGATAGTTGACATCCTAACTGGTGTGATGTTGTATCTCATTGTGGTTTTGATTTGAAGTTCCCTTATGGTCGGTGATGCTGAGCACTTTTTCACATGCCTATTGGCCTTCTGTATATCTTCTTTGGGAACAAATTCTATTCAGGTCCTTCATCCATTTTTAAATTGGGTTTTGGGGGTATTTTTGCTATTGGGTTATAAGAGTTCTGTATATATTTTTGAATACTCACCCCTTAACAGATATCTGATTCACCAGTATTTGCTCCCATTCTATAGGCTGTCTTTTCATTTTGTTGCCTCCTTTGCTGTGAGAAGAGTTGTAGCTTGAGGCAGTTCCATTTGTTTAGTTCTGGTTTTGTTGCCTGTGCTTTTGGTGTCATATTAAAAAAATCACTGGTGTGCACCCTTGTGGCTCAGGGAGTAGAAACACTTGGCATGTGGACCACATACCTCCCAAGGACCTAGGTTCAAGACCTGGGGCTGGGGCGAAAAACAAAAATGAACAACTAAATTATTAAGGTATTTATTCCTCTCCTTTCCTTCCTTCCTCTTAAAAAAGAAAAAAAATTAATTGGAAAGATCAAAGCTTTTTTGGTTGACTTTTGTATATGGTGTAAGATAAGGGTTCAATTTCATTCATCTGCATGTGGACATTGACTTTTCCCAAACCATCTATTGAAGTGAGTTTCCCCAAAATCATTTATCGAAGGGACGATCCTTTTCTTATTGTGTATTCTTGGCACCCTTACAGAAAGTTTAGTTGTCTCTGTTCACCTAAAATCTTTGAAAATGTGTTCACTAACATACAATAGTCTACCTTAGGAAAGCACTGCAAATCATTTAACCAATCTTATTCAAAGACTGAAGTCAATTCTGTTGAACAATGTGCTACAATGACATACTACCCACTAATTATTATGTGCAATTCTGTGTCCTTAGAATAAAATTCTAGATGTAGAATTGTTGGGACAAAGGATAAGATTATCTAAAGCAGTGGTTAATATATTGTTTAGTTTCAGGACCCCATTATACTCTTAACTATTGTTTGATAGCAAAATAAATTTTGTTTATATTGGTTATGGAGATCAATATTTACTATATTAGAACTTTAACATGATAATTAAAATATTATTTTATTTAAAAATATCAATAATAAACTCTTTGCTTTAAAATAAAAGCCATGAGTAAGGGCCCCAAATGAGTTTTTTAGACCACATCATACACCACAGTAAGGAACACTAAAAGTGAAATAGAGGCACACCCTAGGGGAGCAGTGGTTGCATCCACTGTCTCTTGCCAAGTGCAAGTGTGCATATATCCCAAGGTCCAGGGGTCTCATCCGGGGGGCAGCAGCCACAGTATACAACTAAATAAAAAAAGAAGTGTTTCTTCCTCCTCTCCTTTTCAATAAATAAAATAAAATGGCAAATTTGAGCAACAGAAGTCAAGTATGCGACTTTCCTACAAGGAACTAAAGAAGCTGTTATGTCTAACGCTCCTGTTCACTGAAGAGGAAAACGCAGGAGTATGCAGCTTTAGTGGAGGTAGAGGTGGGAAAAATGGCGAGTCTCAGGAAGAGTGAGGCAGTCTCCCCAAAAAACATGCTGAAAAATTTCAGGACTCTAGTCCACTAGGTGGAAGCTCAAAGGCTTATGCCGACGTGCTCTGGCAGCCTAGCAGGTAAGTCCACTGCAGTATAGTCCACCTACATCCCAAGGACCTGGGGCCGGAGGAACAATCAAGATGAACAACTGAATAAAATAAATACATGATTCTTCCTCCTCTCTCTTCCTGCCTGCTGGTCTGTGCCTTCATTCCTGCCTGCACCTGTCTTTTAAAACAAAAAAAGGCTTATGTCACATTCTTCCTTTTCACACTTCTACAACACCCATTTTATAGTTTTAAATACCTGCTCAATAGTATTCTTTTATAAACATTAACATCCTCAAAACCAAAGGATGAGATAGGCTGCACAGGAATGCTTAGTCTTGTCCTAAGGAAACTGAAACCCTTTGAGGATCTGTGACTTGTCTCAATCTTGGGGTGGGGATGGGGGTGGAGGGTGTGGGGATGGGGGGG
>RJWH01008854.1:0-27016 GCA_004363575.1 Solenodon paradoxus | reverse complement strand
ATTCGGAGTTCAAATATGAGACCTTTTTATGAATACATGAAACAGAAATGAATAAAGGTGGCCTTGGAAAATACACAAGGACAGGAGTGAGATCAAGCCACCCAAACACTGCAAAAATTGTCAACAGAGGAGACAGCAGGTTGATCATTCATTACTTTCTAAAGGTTATACGGCATCTTTCCTCCATATGAATTTTTTAAATGATTCTCTCAAAAACAGTTTATAAACTGGTTTTTACATTATAAAAGGAACACACATCCATTGTTCAAAAATTCCAACAGAATTACAGAGTCTATCTCTTCTCCAAACTCAGTTCCATGCTTTAGAAGTAACCTTAGAAATAGAAATCTGCCCCAATAGAAAAGACACTAATGAGAGGGAGTGACATTTACTGATTTAACCAGTGTGCCACATAGCACATTAAGCTCATAGAGGAAATGCTCTCTAACTTAAAGTAATTTTGAAATCACCCTGAATTCTGAGCCTCATTATTTCACTTCCTGCCTTTGAGTTAGTTATACAATTCTCTCCTGTACTTTTCCGGAAGGAATGGTGAAAAGGATCTAGTCTAATCCCTTCATTTTACAGATAAGGAAACCAACACCATAAAAGGTTAAGCGACTTTGCTGGGCTCGTGGATCTCTTTAATCAGCAGCAGACTGTGGCCTGGGTCTCTGGATGTTGTGGTCTCTAGAAAGTTGTTAAAACGGCACCACTTGCCCGATTTATATGATGGTGAATGATGATATCTACTAGATAGGCTGTACTATGATGACTTAAAAACCTAGTTTTATAAAAGTATCTACGAATAGTTTAGACTTCTAACACGGCGCAAAAAACACCACTACGAAATGGAGTTGACCATGTCTATACACACATGCACTTTTAAGAAAAAACAGAGAGCTTTTTTCTTTGCCCATTTTCAGCATTCTTCTACAAGAAATAAAACAGGAGGCTTCCCAACCTTTCGAGCCATGGCTGCACTACAAGCTAAAATCCTATTGTCTGCTGTCTAGTTTTGTAGGCTCCCCTCTGCAAGACACATACAAAGAAAGACAGGACTTCTGATTAAATGGCAGTGCCTCCAGGCAACTGCAGGCCAATTTAAATCAAAACATCTTGGTTGAGTTCTAGTTCAGGCTAATCCACCACTAAAGGTCAGACTCCAGCTCCCCACCCTCCTTCCTTCTGCAACTTCTCATCAGTATAACAGCATTTTAAAGCCCCTTCAGTCACATCCTCCCCCTCACATCACACCCTTAAAGGAATGCTTTCAGTTCACTCTCTCTCCTCCCCAGGCCTCCAGCTCTCCAACTCGCTGCTGTCCCCTGTTCCTCTGGTTAACTGCTGCTCTGCAGACTGGCATTAGGATTGGGGAGACCAATTCAGGGAGTGGGAGAGACAGGTTGGGCTGATGTGGAGCAACAATGGGAAATCAGTTTCCACAGTCATATGGGGCAGGGCCAAGAGCTCTCCCAATAGCAGGCTGAGCATTTTCAAATTGATTCCACAGGTACTGAAGGCTTGTGAGAGAGGGCGTGTGTTACCATGAACCAGCTGTTCTAAAAGCTGGCAGTGGCTGTGGATAGCAAGCAGGAATTTGGGGGGCACTCAGGAGGTCACATAGAAGGTGGCTATAGCGGTCAACACATAAAAGGTCAGCACTTAGACTCAAGTCATGGCAGCAGAAATTGAGTTAAAGGAGCATACCAGACATAAGCTACTTCAAAAGGAAGATAGAGGGGCCTTAGAAGAAGATGGAAGGACAGGATCAAAGCTGAAAGATGTCTCCCTTTCCATCCTGTGTGACTAAAAGATGGGGAATGTGGAAGCGGGGAGAGGTTTTAGAGACATATGAAGATTTTTCCGCTGGCTATAGGCTGATGGCTGGATAGATAACCAAATGGAGTGTATAGTCAGCTAAAGATGGCTGGATGAGAAGCTGAAGACAGATGGGCACCAGTATAGAAAGCATATTTGAGGCCATGAATGAAGTAGGATGCATTCACCAAGTAAAAGAACTAGCAAGACAGGGAAAGAATGATCACAGAGAGGGACAGGGAAACAGACTAGAGGAGGAGATAGTTTCTGGAAGGAATAGCAATTGTGAAAGACTACTAACTGGACTACTAAGTAAATGTAGTCAAGGGCAAAGAGGATATACATTAGTACCTAAGCCTAAGTAGCTAGGATCTTAACAAATCATATTTACTTTTCTTACTAGTACTATTCCTTCCTTGCACAAACATCACTGTTTTGGGTCTTCTGCTCAACAGCATTCAGGTCCAGAGTTTGGTTCTTGGTACTAAGTTTCCTGAACTATTGAACCTATAGGGCAGGATGTAAATAATGAAAGAGCAACTGCCATTAATAAATAGTATAAGCAGGCAAATATGGTTTGAGACAGAGAACTCTACTTTTTCTACAAATATCTGGCACATCAGCACAAAAGTCTTCATATAACTTTTCTCTGGTTCAGACTCCAGTGACTGAGTTGGCATTCAACTCCATTTCTTCTCTGAAATCACCTCCCTATGCTCCTGACTCAGCAGGAAGAAAGAATCAACGGTCTGGTTAAGGCAGGGTTGTGGCTTCAGGAGAATGGCGATCTGGATGGATGAGGGCTGCACCATCAGCACATGCTGAGACACAAAGCTCTGCGAGGTTGGTGCAGTGCATTCAGACCTTTTACAAAATCACTTCTGCCTTCCAGGCAGGTTGTGGATTAGCAGAAACAAAATGGTTACTATCAAGTAACCAGGCTGACTGTCTGTCTTTTCCCTATAAGAAATGCAGTTATCAGCAGACTGATGAAATGAAGATGGATAATCAATTTCTAGAGGCCACTAGATAGACAAACACTACTCTGTTGGTCTTTGAAACCTAGCACTCTTCCTCTAGGGCCTAACTGACCTAGGCCAGCTGTTCTCAACATATACACACTGTCTCTCAAGCTCCACTAACTAGGAGTCCCAACAACGCCACATCTGTCTCTGAGTAACAGCATAATTGTGGGACAGCAAACGTTAAAACCATGATATTCACCTAGAAATAGAGAAATAATAAAAATGGTAATACTAGAAATAACAATTTTATTCACTGAGTGCTTGCATAATAATATACCAAGCAATTATATCAAAAGCAACTATTAATAATCATTCTAAAAACACCAAACTCAAAGATATATGCCATAATGAGAAAATGCCAGTGAGACATTATTGAAAGGAATGTTCTAGCATGATTGATAGAAAAAGTGAAGTAGTTCATTAAGACTCTGCTTGGCCTCTCTGGGTCCTGGGTTTCCTTATCTGTTAAACGGGAATAGTAATAGTACCTACGACTTAGGCTGGTTAGGGAGATAAATAAAATAAGTCCTTTATATTCTATTGGCATATTGCCCTGTACACAAGCATTACTCAGTAAATGTCAGCTGCCATTCTTAGAAAGCTATTATGTTATTGTTCATTATTACAAGGAAGTAAATATAATAAGTCAAATCACATCTGTAAAACTCAGATAATATTTTTGACTATAAGATGGGTTTTAGGAGGGTTCCAAATTAGGGATATAAAATGGTTCCACCCCACATACATATTACTCATCAGCATACTTTCAGCTTCAGAAATAAACACTGATGTATATTCCTTAAATGGGAGCCTTTACAGTAACAGAAAATAATAAGTCTCTCCTTTAATCTCCACTACAAGGATCAAGCTTATTAGAGAAAATAATAATCATGGAAGTCCTCCCATCATGTGCACATCCCCATCCTTTTAACATTACTGATGACTTCCCACGAATAAATGAGGCTCTGCAAGGGAACACATCAAGACAGCCTTTCGTCAGAGCAATGACACAAACCCCTGCTGCTTCTTAGGTTTTATTCTATGCCAGGCTCGAGAATTTATCCTTCTTTATCCTATTTTTTCTTGATAAATACTGTTTCTGGGAATTCTGGGGTCAAGTAGCTATGCAAATCTAAGAAGGAACGTGCTATATATTTCTAATCACACTACAAGCCTAGGCCATTTAGTGCCATTGGTGAGCACATATTACAATCAGAATTCAGAATTACTGTAGTTAAACCAGGAGTTCACATATATTCTATTGTGCTTAGTCCAGGAGAGGAAAAAAAAAAAAGCATCTAACCCAACCAGTTGGATCACCAACTGCATCCAAAAGTCTAAGCGACCAAACTGGCTTTTAATACAAACAAGAATGGGGTGCTACAATATTTTGCCCCAGGGCTAAGGGTTAGCAACCCATCAACTCTGAACTGTATGATACCCTTTCATCAATAGTTGCATTCAGTCTGGTGGTGTTCATTTTAAAAAGAACTTCCAGAGGAAGGATTCTCCTTCAGAAACAATTTCTAGGACATGAACATCACACATCTTAAGAAAGAATACGGACAACACTGCGGTCCAACAGAAAGATAGTGCAAGACACAGATGATTCTAGAATGCCAAGTAACCACATTTAAAAAATCAAAAGAAACAGCTGAAACAATAGTATCTTTCATTTATCCCAATAGATAAAAAATATTGTTTAAACTTGTCATCAACATAAAATTGTTAATGAGGTATTTTATATATTTTTGTACTAAGTTATCAAAAATCTTGTGTTTAGTTCTTACAGCACATCTTGATTCAGATTAGCCCCTTTCAGGAAGGCAGTATCCACACGTGGCCGTCGGCTGTGGTACCGACCAGTGCAAACACAGTCAATCGAAAATATGAACAACAAGCATATGTGAAGAGCCACCATCACTGCCCTCCCGGCCCCTCAGCCTCTTTGCTGGAGCCCTTATAATGGCCCCACCCCTGCTGGGACCACTAGTCCACCTGGCGTGCTGAGGAAGAAAAGGGTAGGATATTTTTAACAAATCACCTTCAAAACCCCAATCCACTTCCCAGTACAAACAGTAATACACAATAGTTCTACCCTAAGTGACATTAACATTATAAAGGCTTTCCTGGGGAGGAAGGTTCTGGGAACCTAATCACCATTTAGAACACTGTATCCAGGTGCTAGGCTTCCAACAGCACAAAGCTTCCAACAGCACTAAGGGGCTGCCTAGATCATGGCTTTCCACTCCATATAGGGGAACCACAGGCCATGTTTACAAAGAGTTTTTCACTTAAGGATTTAAATTAAACAAGCTGGTTCCCTTCTTCATGCCTGTCTCCCCGCCCTCCATACCATCCTTCAGTTCTGCCTTTCTCAGGAAAGCACATTTCTCCCTGAAATGTGGGACAGTCGTCATGTCCGATTGCTCTGGGAAACCAAGAACTCTATCTTCTGAGCTTTTTTTTTTTTTTTTTTTTTTTTTTTAAGCAAAAGCCAGTGAGATTTATTGAAGATAGTGCACCCTTTCAGAGACAGGCTAAGGGTGGGCCATACTCCAAGAAGGGAACAGGTCTTCTGAGTAGTTTCATTTTCCTGAAGCAAAGGCAAACGGGAAAGGACAATATTTGCCCTTCCCTTAGGTGTGCCCTGCCAGTCTGCCATTCTCCTGTCTCAATCCCAAATTCAAGTTCAAAAGCCTTCCAGTGGCCTGCATGAATGCAAAAGCAGGCAATTTCAACTACATCCTTCTCCCACGTTTCATTCTCCCCTCTGTCCAACCCACCTTACATATGCTTCTGTATAAAAATAACCATCAGGCACACAGACAACTAGCCTTGATTTCTTTATTTCACATCTACCTCATAACTCTTCATCCTGGGAGAACTGTACAAACAATTTGTAGGTTTGTAGGTTTCAGATAGATCAGATAGTTACAGGATCGTCTTTCAGAAACAATTTCATAAATTCAGTTGCAATCTTGACTAGATAAACTAAATTCTCACTGCGTCCTGTTCTCCCTCCCTCCCTTGGCTCCAATCCACCAGTGCAGAGTTCACTGAAGTTGGACACCTTCTATATCTTAATCCACACTCTCTGGTCACCTTTTTCCAATGACTATCCTCAAGACCTGATGACTAGGTCTTCTACTATCCTGACCTCCCCTTAGGCCAGGTATTTCATGGTGTCATCTTAAGATCCTATAATGAAGCCTGGTTTAGGGAGGGAGCTCAATGAACTCATGGCAAATGAATGCCTAGATTTCTGGAGCAGTAATCCAGTCAGATCTATGTTGAGAAATACCGTTTGATCATAACACAACAATGATGGAAAAAGGCAGACCGATAGTTCTCTGCAGAGGAGGGAAGAAGCAGCAAGAGGTATTTTCTGGGTCTGTATCTTGGTCTGCGGTAGAGGTTACATCAATGTATAAAGATGTAAAAATGCATAAAGTCATTAAGATTGACTTACACGTTACACTTCAGTAAACAAAAGAAAGAGGACATAGATACACTGGCCTTGTAAAAAATGTGATTCTCCATATCATAAACCTGAACCTAAATGAAAATGCTAGCTACGATAAACCTCAAACATATCAAATTGTTAAGTGATCACCTCTGGGAAGGGAGTGGAAATGGGAGGCGAGGCTGGGTCCCTTTCACACTTACATATTGCTTGAAATCTTTTTTGCTTACTAAAATCGAGGCACTCCATTAGATCCTTGGGATATAAATACAGCAAGTTCAAATATGTGCCCTTAAAGAGCTCACATTAGGGAGGCCAGCTTGAATACTGATAATCACCATATGACATGTTAATTGCTGTGGTTAAGATCTGGACAAAGCCTTAAGAGATCACAGTGGGACATGATGACTTGAGAATACAGAGTGAAGAACTAAAACATGTCAGGACAACCTGTGTGTCCTAGGCAGTGGGAACATTTGCAATGGGACAGAAGCTAAAGGCACAGGGAGTCTGCAGAAGCTGGCCTAACAGCTCTTGGTGGCCGGAGCATGAGGTCCGTGAAAAGGGAAGGGACTGGAGAAACATGTTGGGAAAGGTCCATAAGGCTGGATCACGAAGGGCCTTGGAAGGCTAGGCTAAGGAGCTTGAGTTTTATTCTATAATGTAATGGGGAACCCTTTATTCAATAATGTAATGGGGAGGGATTTTTAGTTGGGGAATGACTTTTAATTTATATCAATACAATCAATGTAGTGGCAACGAGGGGGCAGACTGTGGAGAGCAAGACTGAAGTAGGGTGACCGACCATTTGAGTGGCTGCTGCAACCACGGTCCAGTTGAATGCTCCCCAATCTCTTCCAGATCCTCGTCTGAAGACAGCACTTCTTTGCCCAGAGATGTAGTCTTCTACCAATAATTCTATCCTTTTCTTTTTTTTAAAAAGGACTATTTTATTTATTGCAAAACAAACAAGCAAAGGTCCAGCCAGGTAGAGTGAGATACACGTGAGTGAGGGAGGGTTAGCCATATAAACTTTCATTAAAGTTCTCATTCCGCCATCTTCTATTCTTGTATAAAGGAAAAGTTCTATCAATCCCAGTACCTCACTCCTAAAATTCTTTCCAGTAAACTATATTTTAATTCATAGGTTGGATAAAAGTCAGCATTAACTTCTTATTTATTCCTTGAGGTATAACTGACACGACATGATTTCAGTTTCAGGAACACTCTACATTGATTCGATGTTTGTCTATATTGTGGTGTAATCACAGCGGATCCAGTTAACCTCTGTCACCACACATGATTACAAATATTTTTTCTTATGATGAGGACTTTTAAGATTTACTCTCTTGGCACCTTCAAAATCCAGGATTATTAACTGTATTTACCCTTTTGTACACAATATCCCCATGACTTGATTTTGTAACTGAACTTTTCTACCTTTGACCCCTTTCACCCTCTTTGTCCACCCACTAACCCCCCGCCACCTCTGGAAACCATCATTCTGTTCTCTGCATATATGAGCCTTTTTTTAAAGATTCCTCATATAAGTAAGATCATGTGGTATTTGCCTTTCTCTGTCTGATATTTTATTTAGCATAATGCCTTCAAAGTCCATCTATGTTATTGCAAATGGCAATATTTCCTTATTTTTATGGCTGAATGATTTTCCAGTATGTATGTATATATGTAAGTATATGTGTGCATGTGTGTGTCATTATATGTGTACCCCAACTCCTTTATCCATTCGTCCATCGATGGATGCCTAGATTGTTTCTACATGAGAGCTACTGTGAATAATGCTGCAATGAACATGAGGGTGAATATCTCTTTGGAGTCAGTGTTATTTTCTTCAGAAAAATACCCAGAAGTCAAATTGATGGAACATATGGTAGCTCTATTTTTTAAAATTTTTTGAGAAATCTGCATACGTTTTCCATAACAGCAACATCAATTTATGTTCCCACCAGCAAACACGTTAGTCTTCTCTTACCTGCACACCCTCGTCAACACTTACTATTTCTTGTCTTTTTGACAATAGCCATTCTCACAGGTGGTGAGGTAATATCCCACTGTGGTTTTGATTTGCATTTCCCACATGATTAGGGATGCTCAGTATCTGTTCATGCACCCATTGGTCATGTGTATGCTTTCTTTGGAAAAATGTCTGTTCCGATCCCCTGTCCATTTTTAAGTCGGTTGTTTTGTTTTGTTTTGTTTTGTTTTTACCGTTGAGCTGTATGAGTTCTTGACAATACTTTGGATATTAACCCCTTGTCAGATATGTAGTTTGCAAATATTTTCCCCCATTCAGTAGGCTGCCTTTTCATTTCGTTGATGGCTTTTCTCCCCTTTTCTTATTTCCAAGTATCATCACATGCTTCAAAAGCCAATGAGGAAGGTGACAAAGAAACAAGATCAGGGGAGAAACAACTCATCATAAAAGTCAATTGCACCTTCCATTGTCCCAGATTGCTACTGTTTCACCCAAAAGCACTTCCTTAGCTTCCAACCACAATGAAAGGCTCCCTTAAAAGTTGCTCCCTTTCCAAAGAAGCCCCATAAAATAAATATACTCACCGGGCATATGAAAAACTTATGTCTTAGTTAAAATACCAATAAATGTTTGGAACGGATCATAAAAAAAGCAGAGGTTTACTTCCTAAACCTATAAGCCAATGCTGCCTTTTGCTGTTACATGCTGACAAAGACTCACACAGCCCAGTAAGTCGACTATCTACAGCATGTGAAAAGACAACAGCCAAGGAAATGTTTTGACTTTCTCAAGTGTTCTACGTTTTTAGATTATAGACTTGGGATCGTCCTTTGAACCCTCTCTTTCTATTTATAAAAACAAAGCCAAACAAAACTGCTGTCCACTATTTATACATGTGCTTCAGCCATTTGTAGAAAACTGACTCAGTGTTTTGTTTACAAAGCATTTCCTTCAATAAAAAAGAAATCATTTTAAGATCATGGCTTCAAACAGCAAACTATTTTTGAATATTTATACTATTGTGATCTGCCGTCTCAAGGCTCCCTTTCTCTTTTCTTGCTTTCTCCTCAATTTGCTCAGTTAGTAGTAGGGACAAGCATACCTCTGCCATTCACTGGATACAGGGAAGCCATGATTCATAGCAAAACAAAACACACAAGAAAGCCGAACCTCAGCCAAAACTATTAAGGATGATTAGACCCACACACGCAGAAAAAAAAAGCCCATTTAAAAAACCCCATGTATGAGTCTTATGAGGATACACTGAAAACCTAAAAATATTAAACAAGGTTTCTTTCCACGTTTATACACTAAAGATACCATTATAAAGGTATAAATGTGGCAGTAACACTTGTGGCACCATGCATGAAACCTGTCTGCAAAGCAACACTTGAAACAGATGCAGGACAAATGTTCTCATTTCATGTGCTTTTTATATGGTCCCCAAATCAAACTTAATTCCATCCATGCAGAGTCAACGGCATGTAACAGGTATGACTAATTTTAAAAGAGCACACAGCCATGTCCTCGGGGGCATGCAGTAAGAAATTACTCAGTCTAGGTGAAATATTATATTTACAGACTCAACAGTATATATTCGTGAAAAATTCCAGTCACAGGAACTTTTCACAACAAGATTTATTGTCAGAGCTTGTAAGTGGATATACTGGGAATAGTTCCATGCCTATTAGGAAACAAACCTCCCAACTGAATGCACAACTCATGCCTGTTACAACACCAACAGGATAGAATATTCTAGTAGAAAACCAAGTTTGCTTTGCAGTGTTTAAAAAGTTGGATATAACGAAGATCTGCGAAGTAAGCTGGTAATGGGAGAAGAGGTAAATGATGGCTTCCCTCTCCTGAGACATTGAAAAAGATATAACATTATTCTGCAGAAAAGTATGCTACAAATAAAACCGTCTCTAACATTACTTTGCTGAAATGACCTTAAGCTCCTAATGAAGAGTGAAGTTTTAAGTAGGAACTACAATGCCTGAGACAATCAAAGAAAGACCTGCTTGAGAATCAAGACAGAAAACACGTTTAAGGCTCCCAGCTATGAGCAAGTGAAAGATTTAATTTTTAAGAAAACTTCACCAAATGTTCTGAAACTTCAGACCTTCCATAACAGCTAGATTTGAAAAGCAAAAGAAGAAATTGTTACCACATGCTGAGGAAAGGGGAGGAGAGGAGGTGGGCTGGAGGGAGCCGCTGAAAGAGACTCAGAAAAAGAAAATGCTACCAAATTATAGCCTATCTTTAGTAATGCTGGCATAGCTGGCAAAATGACAAGAACATCATTAATCATTTCTTAGCATGTGCAGTTATCATGTAAGATTAAAATGAAAAAACCTATATAAACTTGGAAAGGCGTAAAGACTAAGCAAGAAGATGATTAGTAATTACAGGTTTTACACAAAGTATCTTCCCATCCCTGACCTACATAAGAAAAAAAAATGATCAAACTCAACTTGGAAGAATTTTATTTTTCTGCCTTAGGGGAAAAATGTAGTATGAAAGATGGCAGGATAAAAAGAACAAACATGGAATTGCCACTAAAAACAAAATCCAACTTTCCCCTCTGTTCACAGAACTATGTAGGGCCTCTAAAATGTCATGGATAAGGTACACAGTCACTAAAATTTTAAGTATGAAGAACATGTGGCAACTTGAAATAATTCGTGGACAAAATAGGTGGAGAAAGCAGAAGAGAAAGCATTATATGTACACTATCATTGTGGTGCTAGGTAAGATGTAATGATGATTGTTAAGAGACAGTGAGACTTCTTTCCAAAGAGTCTGTAAATACTGTCATGTAAGCTTCATCAATCAAAACATTTTTAAACTACCAGTCTTGGCATTCAGAAAAATGTTAACTAGGTTATTCCTTCAAAGGAAAAAAAAAAAAGGACACGGTTTTGTAGTGTATCCTCTTTTTACTACTTCAAATTAAGGAGGATTTGCAATAGCCACGCTACAAATGGTGGGTTCTTATCTGTATTTCTCAGAGGGTGTAGACTTAGGATGTGCAAACATCTGTTTTCCACTGTGGAGAAGATGGTCACGCCCTTTTGGGAAACTGACATTTTTACAAAAGCTTAGAGCATTTTGAAAGATGTCTACTCACTCCTTTTTCAGAGTAGATAAATCAAAAACTGCAAACAAACAAACAAAAAAAGCCTCGAAACCAGACTCGTTTTGAGGGGAAACTACTAATCAAACTGTTAACTGAAACTACCAGTTACAAAATTAAAATTAGAGAACACTCTAGTCAACTATTCAGCTTGGTAGATTCCATCCTTTTAAGCACCGCATTAGGTTGAAACGGATTATAACACTTGCAGACTATGCCTCCCCGGTGCTATTAAGATAAATTCTAAGAAAAAGAGGGCGTTCAGCAAAAGAAGTCAAGGATTTTGGCAATATTTTTTAAATTGCAATATGCAAACTGAACTCTCATGCAGGTTGATTTAATAGTCCGAGTTCTATTTTACCCGGCTGCAGCAGGCAAAGCAGTTCTGTATCTCCTCACCACTTGGAACATAAATCAACTACCCCACGGAGGTGAAGTCCTCCCTACTTTTCTCCTGTGGGTCTGATCATCGAATTTGACTATCATAACTGCGTGCGCTTGAGTCCTCCCCTCCCTTTTCTTTTCCCTGGACAAGTCCCTACGTGGCTAACACAAACCTAATTTAGGATGTAAATAAGTAGGCCAGGTCCCTAAAAGGCTCTGCCCCTGGTGAGTTTCGACTCTGCATCCCTGCCCCAGCCATTCTGGGCTCCAGAGGAGTCTCCGACCACACAGTAACAGTAACTAAGGTAACGGAGAGCGAGCTTAACCTGACCAATTCCAGAGCTGGCAGAAAGCATTTCTCCGGGTCTGGGGGTGGGAGGCTGGCTCGGCGGACAGATTTTCCATTGGGTGTGGGTGGGTTAGCGGCCACCGAAGTGCAAAAGCAGCCTAGTCTGGTCTGCGAAGCCGGCGCTGGCGCCGCCACGCTCTCAGCAGGAAGGCGGGGGAGCGGGGGAAGAGGGGGCGAAGGAGCCGCGGCGAAGAGCGGGAGGAGGCGGAGGAAGGGGGCGGCAGAGGAGGAGCAGGGGCTCGCGGAAAGCCCGCGCGCCACCCAGCCGCTCGGGGCGGAGTCGCCGGCTAGGCTGGCCCCCGGGCGGCCGCCGCCGCGCGTGGAGCGCCCCGAAGGGGCGGGCCCGCCCCGCAGCCTGCCCCTCGGGTCTCGGCCGCCCTTCCCCTCCCCTCCCTCCCCTCCCTCCTTTCCACCTCAGCAGCGCCCTCAGTCTCCCTCTCCGGCTCTGTATACAAAAGCAAAATGTCCGCCATCTTCCGAGGCGGCTGCGGTCGCCGCCGCCAAGCTCGGCGGTCCTGCAGTTCGTCCCCGTGCTGCCCCCCACCCCATCCCTGTGCCCGTTCCCAGTCCCCGAGCCTGGGCGCAGCGGCTACTGGGAAGCCGCCGACAGCACCGCACCGCTCCGCCCGCCCTCTGCGCCCCCCTCCCCGCACGCCCCGCCGGGCGCCGCAGGACCGCCTGGGGCGGGGGCAAAGGGGTCAGCAGCCCCGGTGCACCGGCTCCTGCTCCTTGCCCGCCCCGCCCGCCTGGTGACCCCCTTACCTTGATGCAATACGGGGGTTCGTCGTAGGTGACCAGCATGTACCTGTCTCCGCGGCTGGCCGGATCCCGGGCGCGCAGCTGCGGGATGAGGGATGACGGAGGGGGCCGCGAAGGGAAGGAGGGAGGAGGGGGCGATACAAGCGTTACAGAAGCACCGAAATCCGCCCCCTCCCATCCTGAGGGCGCTCCCCTCCTCTCCCCTCCTCTCCCTTTACCTTCAAGAATAACTCCACAGCGCCTTTGGCAATGTCCAAATAGGAGGTGCCCAGGTCAGTGCGCTGGTTCATAGAGGCGGACGTGTCTATGAGGAACAGCAGGATGGGCATCTTCCCCCGCACCCCACTCTCTCGGCCCTCGTGCCCTCACTGCCCCGAACCGCCACCGAACCCTCAACTCTTGCAGAACAAGGGCAAGAAAGGGAGACCGGACGGGACGGATGGAACTGCTCCAGGGCTCCTCTTTCTGCAGCTCCACCTCCTCCGCCTCCAAGGGAACTTGAAAGTGTGAGCGTGTGTAGCCCTCGGGGCCCTCCCCCTGCCTCTCTTCTGCCACCACCGCTGCTGCCGCAGCCGCCGGGGCTACTGCCCGAGCAGCCGACCGCGCTCACTCAAGCGCTCGCCCGGAATGAGAGCCGTCTCCGTTCACCGACACACAACTTCAGTCAGCTCACCTACCACGGGCACCATGTGACCCGAACCCACGCCATTGGCTGCCAATTATGTGATATTTACATATTCATTAGATGACAGGCAAGGGGTGGGACTTGAGCTAACCCTGGGAGTTGAAGTTTGAACCCAGGCAGGGGGTAAGGGGAAATGTTAAGGACCCTCTTACACTTCTTTAAAGGACTTGGACGCCTTTAGGATACTTAGGGTAATTTAGATGAAATTTCTCCTGTTTTGCAAAGGTGATTCGAGAAGAAGACTGAATTTGAGCGACAGCTGTACCGAAGTACAGAAGCAGATGCTTGGACAGGCTGCACAGAAAACGCCTTTTTTTTTTTTTTTTTAAACTGCAGTCGATAAATCCTGCCAGGGGCTAAAGACGAAAACATTTCAGAAGTGGCAAATTTCTTCCCTGGCAAGACCTACTCGCATTCCTTTAGATACCGCTCCATACTTGATCAGTATTCCTAAATCGGTTGCTGGCCTTGCATTCCACATGTATCTACTGAGAAAGGAAACTTAACTACTCAAACTAGACTTTTACATGCAATGGCATCTTCAGTTTCATTGATCTCTTTGAAGTGTTCGTCTGCCTGTGATTATTCCACCCACTGTGGTGTCTGCACAGTCTTCATATTCAGGAGGTTTGCCAACCTAGATTCTGATTCAACTCACATTTATTGAACACCTATGAAATGCCAAACACCCACATCAGCCTCCTTTAACCTTTGAAATAAGTATGGTAGATGGTATATTTAATTTCTAGTAAAGGAACGTGCAGCTCAGGAGATTAGGAGGCTGCTCTCAGGTCTGGCTCTGTGGAGAAACTCAATCTATGACCAACAGACTTGACTGATTACTTCATGGCACACAATTTTTGAATATGGAGATGTGTGTTCCCAGCAGTATGCTATTCACAGCATGGAATCCTAAGCTTCAATGAGATTACACTTTCACTGAGGACAAGAAATTATATTAACAAATATTATATTTTATATGCCATTTGTATCATATATAGAAATTCAATAATATTTTCAAAAAACTAAGATTTCAAAAAGGTCACATGGCAATATATAATTCAGGGACAAACAAGTGATGCAAATTAAAAAAGGCAATGAAAGTAATTGCTCAGTGGTCAAGACGTTCAGAAACTTTCATGGATGAGTCACGAAAGGGAAAAGGAGGCAATTATGGGTTGGAAGAAATGGTGCGAACAGAAATTTAGCCACAGACAGTAACATGTGTGGTGCATTTCAGGCCAGTCTGGTGGGAATTAATGTGGAAATAAGGAGGAAAACCACGCTAAAAGTCTCCATTTCCATTATGTTACAAATAGTACTGGGGAAGGGCAATGCCTACAAGAGCTAAGGTGGGAAAGTGCAGGACTGGTCTGGGCAACGTGTCAGTTTTCTATTGCTGTGCACCAAATCAGCATACACTCAGCAACTTAAAACAACGTACATATTGTTACTTCTCAGTTGCCCTGAGTCGGGCAGTGGTCTGAGCATGGTGCAGCTGGATTCTCTGGTCAGTCTCACGAGGCTGCGATCCATGCATTGGTGAAACTGTGTCTTCATCTGAAAGCTCAGCTGGGAACGAATCAACCTGCCAAACTCATTCAGGTTATTGACAGAGCTCATTTCCTGGTGGCTAACTGCTGGCTAGCCCCACCCTCAGATCTAACTCCTGTTGCAATACCCTGTCACGTGACCCTCTTCATAGGCTGTTCATAGGCTGTAAACTTCTTCAGGGCCAGCAGGGCAATCTCTTACTCTAGTCTATTAATATGGAGACTTAAATACTGTAACTTTATCACGAGAGTGACGCCTACCATCTTTGCCGTATTCTCTTGACTAGCAACTCATGGGTCGTAACACACATCAGGAGAGAGTATATGGAGGTAACACCATCTGGTGGAGCTCAAGGAGGCCATCTAAGAATTCTACTTGTGGGAATGGGATTATTACCTGGAAACAACCTGCCTAATTCCCAGTTTTTGTTAAAATCAAGTCCATGTAGTGATATAGGACTGGTTGCTCAGTTTTTGATGGTTGCTTCAACTATCCTTTGGCTGAAGAAGTACAAGATTTCCTATTATATTTTATGGTGGATATATTTTTAATATAAAGTATCATTTGCGAACTGGGGCATATCGCAATTCATGTGTAATTCATATAATTATGCATTATATGTCATCGTAAAATATGTAAAATGCTATATTATTTTATATATTATAATATATAGACATTGATATGCCCCAGTTGACAAATGGTATTTTAAGATAGCATTTAAGTAAATCTTCTTTCTACTTTTCTCCCAATTTTTCTACAATGAGTGTATCTCACGTTTATGACTTGAAAAGATGTTATATTAAAAAGTATATACAAAGTATTCCCCAAAATTCCTCCAAGGTGAATATACTGGAGCAAGTGTTCAAAACTGATATAGGAGCATTAGGGAAGCACAAGTGGCCTCAGTCCCTCAGTGCCCCTAAGGTTAAGGGTCTGCGAGTCCCACAGGACCTCCCTTGGGATACACTTCCCGTGCAGGTGAATACCTTTGAGTGCATGTTTTTGACCATTTGGGGCATAAGCTCCATCGAATGGAATTGAACCCTTGTAAATAGAGCCTCTGAAAAATATCCATGTCTCATAAAACTACAGAAGTGACAACATAGAATAAGCATTTAGCAGAGCTAGGGGCGTGTGCAGCTCAAACCAAACCCCAAGCCCTCCACATGAGGCCTCTCTTCACTTCCTGGAGGAAAGTCAGCCCTGCACGAGGTTAGAGCGTGTGTAGAACTCTGTGTTGTGTTTCATTGGCACACATCCACACACACAGCTCCCCACACTCTTTCTACATCTTGTTTGTGCTACAGAGCATGGGTCCCCTTGTGTCCTAGGCTAATTTGTGCACTGGCTGTGTCTGTCCTACTGGAATGTCGACTCCTGGAGGACAGAGCCTATAACCAGTGCCTGATGGGAAGTACATACCCAGTAAATGGTTGTCGAAAGAATCATTGAACATGTTGTTGCTGTCATTCTTTCATTGTCTTTCCAGGTGTCTCTTACTTCAGGTTGCCCTGTCCTACCTTGGTGGCCCCTGCCTGTCACCCTCTACTTGAGCAGCTCCCTGTCCCTATGAATGCAGGGTCTTTTGGAATTGGGTCCCTTTTCAGGCCAAGTCTTTGAGTTAGCACATCTCTCCAGGACACCCCCCCACCCCAGCTTCCCTTTAGTTCAACTCATGCTTCCTATGAAATGACTCATCTTTGGATCACTGCTCACTCTTTTGCTCCCTCAGTCAAATCTTCTTGCCAACTGCTTCCCAATTTCAGGTCCCTTTTCTTTGCCATGGCTCTGATCAGTTAACAGAACTTTGTACTCGTTGCAGCTCTATGACCTGCGCTAACCATTATTTTCATTCTGGATTTCTCATGCCTTTTGAAATCATAAGCTCTTGAAAATACTTTCCTCTTCACAGCTCTGTTCCTTATCTTCTTCTCTTTCATTGGTTGCTTCTAAATCAATTCACTTGACTATTTTGCTGTAGTCCCCCTTTCCAGACCGTTCTACCTCATGTCTGGAGTTACTGGGCATCTCTCAAGAAGGAATTTCTACCAAGCACTACTCTGTTGGCCTTCATTCCCTTCACAACAAATATTAGCACATTTTTGCCCCATGTTTACACTGCCTGTGGTTGGCCATGGTATGGTCCACCATCATACAGCAGACCTTTTGTTTGGGGGAGGGATGGTTGACCTCCACTCTTCAAAGATTTGTTACCTCTCGCCTTAAAGCAGACCCTTACCATCACATCTTCACAAAAGTCCCCTACTTAACCTGAATCCTACTTCCTACCCAACCTTTCATGGTTCTCAGAGGAGTGCAAGCCTCCTGTCTGGTTTCTCCACCACCCACCCCCTCCTCCAGGCTCTGCAATCAGGCTTCTCTCTCCAGCGCTCTTCGGAAACTGTTCTGAGCTCCCCAGGGGTCTGCTCCTGGTTAAATGCAATGGTCTGTTCTATATTTTCCTTTGTTCACTGCAGAGCTATTTATCCATGGTCTTTCTGAGCTCCCCCTGCCCCCAAACCTGGCCTTTCATCACCTGCCACTTCTCCTGGCGTCGTCCTCACCCTCAGACTATTTGCTTTCACAATCCTCTGACTCTTAAACTTGATCTCCGTGCCAATCTCTTTGCCTCTCACCACCCCCTCAGAGGACTCTGCGATTTCAACTACCTTTATTCATTTAGTCAGTGTTTCTTTTAGTTAAATATTTCTTGTATGGCCCTCCTGGACGACAGGCAATGAGAAGGCACCGCGAGTAAGGGAAAGAGCACACTGCAGCGGCTAAGAGTTTGGGTTAAAGAGTGCCGCTGTTTCCTAACTACACGACTTGGGGCAATTTACTTCTCTCTCTGCCTCAGCTCTGTCATCTGTATAATGGTAATATTTCCTCATAGGAGTGGTGTGAGGAGTGATATAATCATTTTAAAGAACTTATAGAAGGACCTAGCACAGAATGACCTCTTTATAAGCTAAATAAAATTGGAGACACTCTTTATAGATTAAGTAAAAGCAAGAAAAGTTATAGTCCACGCCCATGGAGATTACACTCTAGTCAAGAAGATAAAGGAATAGATGCAATGTTATGTTAATGCACGGAGAGAAGTCATGCATGGTGTTATGTGAGTGCTGAGAAGGAATATCTATTCTAAATGGGATGGAGAGGTCAGGGGTTCTTACTGAGGTTTCCTAAAGTATAAGAGCTGTCACTCACAGGACATGTAGGAATCAGCCTAGTGAAAGAGGGCTGGTGGGGATGAGGAATGATACAGGAGAAGGTGGACCGTGTTCTAGAAGGGGAATGGTGAGGTGGGTTAGAGGGTGAGAGAGATAGAAAGAAGTCCTTTAGTGAAAAATGGAGGCATGCTCCGGTGACCCAGGTGTTAAGTCCATGCCCCAGGGTGCAGTCCACATACAGCCCAAGGACCCAGGTTCACGGCCGGCCAGTGAGGGGGTGCAGGCTTGGGGGAGGAGCAATTAAAAATGAATAACTAAATAAATAGAAATGCTTCTTCCTCTTCTCTCTTCCTTCCTTCCTGAAGCACGCCTGCCTGATTTCATCCTCAAAAAAGGGAAAGACAAGCGAACATTCTGTATTGCTAGAGTGTTGAGGGGCAAGTAGGATAGGGAGAGGTGGCAGGAGATGACCTTGGAGAGTTGAATAGGAGCCAGGTTATTCAGGGCCTAGTCGGCCTTGCTAAGGAGTTGGGATTTTATCCTGGGAGCAATGAGGAACACTTGAAGGATTCAGAGTAGATTATATTTTGGTAATACTATTCTGTCTTCAGCATGGGGCATGGGTTCTATGAGGGTAGAATAGAATTCAGAAGGCAAATTAGGGGTATATTCCTGTAATTCAAGTTGACCTAATAGTAGTGGCGATAGTAATAGAGAGAAGTACATGAGCGCCAGGTGCCCTTAGACTGTAGGGTCATCAGATCTTAGCCATTGATTGAGTACTAGGTGTGAGGAAAGGGAAGGAGTCAAGGAGAACCAGTATTCTGTCTTGGGCAACAGGGAAATTGTGGGGTCACTCTCTAAGATAGGAGATAAGGAATAGATGTATGCTTGCGGGGAGTCATTCAACGAATGTTTACTGAGCACTTACTATGTGCTGACCCTGGTTCCAGGAGCTAGATAATGTCAGTGAATAGCCAGGCCAAAATCCCTGCCCCTGAAGACAGACAATAAAGAAACAAGTGATTACCTAGCACCTAGTGAGGAGCGTTATGGAGAAAAATTGAGTAGGGTGTAGGGTCAGTCTGTGTGCAAGGGGACAAGGCGAGTTGGAATCACCTATGGAATACCCAAGTAGAAGTAACTGGAAGGCAGGTAGCAGAGTAAAGTATAGTAATAAGCCTCAGAGGGGCAGAAGCTGCCAAGCATATTTGGGGGAAATCCACTAGAGTTTTGAGTGCTCATTTCTCAAGCACTATGAGCATATCTTATCTCCAGGCAAGGGTTCCATGAAGTCAGGCTGATTCAATTTCTCTCCATGTTGCCAGGGCAGGAAACTCGGGCCCCTCAGCTGGTCAGCTGCCTGACCCAGAGCCCACGCTCTCCTTCCCTATTCTGCAGAAACACTACCAGAGTGGGAAGTTGGCATGGGGTACCTGAGAGTCCAGACACACATTAGAAGCAGCCCAATGTGGAAGCAGCTCACCAGCAGGGTGTAGACAGGCCAAAGAAAGAGGAGAGGCTGCGTGAGTCCACCTGCTCAGGCCTGGAGACTGCTGCGTCTTTGCCATATTTATCAGCCTTGGAGAACCTGCCTAGTGGGGTTGGGTGGGACCCGGGTTTGCTGTGATCCGCCTACTGACAACTGTTGATTTATTGGACACAGGGGACACTCTTTCTGAACCTGATGGAAGGAGGGTTGGTGACAGGTGGTTCCAAATGCCACATGCCCAGAGGAGTGAAGTGAGCACTCCAGGAGGAAACGTGGGACACCTGATATCCAGTCACCTTCCAATTGAGGACAACAAAATGCTCATCATGAGGCCTAGCCCAACCTTCTTAGCTGCTCCTTTCTGCCCTGGGTGCAGGTACAAGTTGTATGGGCCTTACAGACCTGGAAACTCTGACTGAAGGTCAAAGGTTAAAGGTCAAGCAGCTGGTGACAAAGCGTGGGCCAGGGCAAGCCCCAGAGAAGCTTCCCAGTGGCTTGTACATCTTGGGTAACTTCCTGTTTCCAGACAGGGCAATATAACCTCAGGCTGAGGTGCTGGAATCCAGGCCTCTGCCCTTCATAGCTTCCACCTTGGTGCCCTGAGGTCATTGCCATGTCCCTGGGTAGGGAACAGTCAGAAGCTCTCAAGGAAAGAACATTGTCAGTCTGTGGGGCTCCAGGAGTGCACACCACACCCAGAGGGTCTAAGGCACAGCGGTGGGGGAGGCAGCACCAGCCACTGCTGGCTTAGGCCTCTCTGACTCCTGCATCCTGGAGCCCTCGGCCTCTGTCCCCCACATCCAGCACCGGGGCCATCAGGTGCTGGCGTTTTCACCACAGAGATATGACTCACGTTCATCTCACTCCTTTTGATTGGTGGAGGCCCTCATCATCTTAGTCTGTAGCGCTGGACTCTGAAGGACACAGGCCACATACCCCTGGGTTCGAGTCCCTGTGGGGAGGAGTGGGGAAGCAACCAGTGTGAACAACTAAAATTAGAAATAAAATTCAATGCTTCCTCCTTACTCTTTCTGTCTGCCTGCCTGCCTACTCACCTTCATTCCTGCCTGCATCTTTCCTTTAACAACTTAAAAATATATTGACAGCATTTCAACCATGTTAGAACATGTCCTTTAAAATGTAACAACAGTAGAGCCATATTTGTCTTTAGGTGTGACAAGAACTCTTGCAGCGAGTTGATTTGCCATCAGTCACTGAATTAGTCCCAAGTACATTGCTAGTTTTTCCATTTTCCCTCTTTCTGCACGGGGATGGAAGAGCTCCCGACAATACTGCTGGATAAGAAGTCACTTTTCTGGTGTTCAACTCACCGGGAATGTCTTAGGCCTGCTTCACTGGCACTTTGCTAAATGCCTGGGGTTAAAAAAGGTGAACAGAACATGCCTCCTGCCTTGGTGAACTTCTACTCCAGGTGGAAAGGCCAGTTACATAATCAAAACACACTTTCAATACAATGTGCTAAATGCTGACATAGAAGAGTTGCACTGAATTCTGTGTGAACATGGGAGAGGCTGTAAGTCACCCAGTTATCAGGGAAAGCCTCCTGAAGGAGGCGATAACAGTAAAGAAAGAGCAAGGGAGTTGTCCCCAGGATAAAGGACTTGTATGAGCCAGGGTCTGGGACATTGAAACAGATTAATATGCATGTTGGTCCTGCCGATGCCCAGCCCAGGTCCCCTTTATGAGGGCAATACACCCATCCACAGCTGCTGCCAGTGTGGACTGCTAACAGCTCACAGCTGCTCCCCTTTTGCCAGGAAAGTGTCTTGAGGAGTGAGCCCACCCAACCAGACACTGTGCTGCAGGGGCAGCCCGCCCACCTCCCTGCCCCCAACCTACAGCCAAGGACTGACTGACACAGCCCTTTGGCTTCAGAATGGAGTCGTCTTATGTTGTCATTTGTGCTTCACAGCTTTAGATATCTGGCCAAAGCTAGACTCCAAAGGAGACCGCATCCTCGCCTATCCACTCTCTGCCCGGTCCTGCTTCCCTCATGCCCTTCTTCCTGCAAGGACCCAGACCCTTGACGGAGGCTCTGCTTTCGGGAACCTAACGTAGGAGTATGATGATTAACCTTCAGAAATGTGGCATGTCTTGTGCAATCACGCACCACTTAACGATGGAGAGAATGCTCTGAAAAATGCGACGTTAGCAATCTAACCGTGCGAATGCTGTAGCATGCATTTACGCTAACTCAGATGGGAGAGCCGATTACACGCCGAGCCTCTAACAGGGAGGAACACCGGCTTACAAGCTCAGTCATTGAGCAAAACGTCAGCATGCGGCAAATGACTATATTTAAGGTGTAAGTTAAGGAATAATTATAAGATGAAACCCAAGAGTGAGGCAAAAGCCAGATGACAGAGAACCCTGTGCGTCATATAAAAGATGTCTGAGTCTTTTGGTTTTTATATTTAGTCTTTATGTATCGAGCCTTTTATCCTTTACCTTTATTAAAGTAACATTACATTATAGTATTCTATGAGTGTCAATTTGCATCACTTTAAATCAGCATCTGTATCTACTACATTAAGTTCCCCATCCACAGTGCTTTCACTTTCTAACTGACCCCTTTAACTCAATGTGCCCACTACCCGCCTTCCCTTCTGGTAACCACTGGTTGGGTTTTATACACTTGAAATCTATTGTTTTTTAAAATGTGGTTAATTCATTTGTTTGGCTTCTTTATATACCACATATGAGTGAAATCATATAATGTCTTTCTATTTCTGACTTAACTTACTAAGCATAATTCCCTACAGGTCCATACATGTTATTACAGCTGGCAGAATTTCATCTTGACTTTATAGCTGAGTCATCTTCCATTGTGGATATACACTGCATATGCTTTATCCATTCATCTGTTACTGGGCACCTAGCATGTTTCTATTTCTTGACTGCTGTAAACAATGCTGCAATAAGCATGGGTTGCTTATATCTCTTTAAATTATTTTTTGTGTGTGTTTTTGGTAAATATCCAGAAGTAACATAACAGAATCACATAGAGTTTCTATTTTTAACTTTTGAGGAATCTCCATACTGTTTTCTATAATGTTTATACAAATTTGCACTCTTACCAATAGTATGCAAGGGTCCCCTTCTTTCCACAGCCTCTCCAATGCTTGTTTCAAATTTTTTTGGTGATCACCATTCTCACAGGTGTGACGTGATGTCTCATTTTTTCTTTTGATTTGGGTTTCCCTAAACAAACAAACAAACAAAAACAATGAGCATGTTTTCATGTTCTTGTTTACCATCTGCCTGCCTTCTTTGGAAGTGTCTATTCAAATCTTCTGCCCTCTTTTAATTGGATTTTTTTTTTACTGTAGTTGCTGAGTTTTGTATATATTTTGTATATTAATCCATTGTTGGATGTCTGATGTGGAAAAAACCTTCTCCTACTGAGTAAGATGTCTTCTCACTTGAATAAGAGTTTCTTTCCCTGTAAAGAAGCTTTTTAGTTTGATGTTGTCTCATTTTTTGCTTTGAATCTCTTGACATTGGAGTCAAGTTCCCCAAAACATCTGTAAGGCCAACATCACTGAGTATATTGTCAACGTTTGCTTCTATGTGTTTTATGATTTGAAGCCTTCCATCAATATCATTTATCCATTTTGAATTAATTTTTGTGCATGGAGTGAGAAAGTGGTCTAGTTTCATTGTTTTGCCTGTGGCTGTCCAGTTTTCCCAACATTATTTATTGAGGAGACTGACCTTGCTCCATTGTATACTCTTGGCTCCTTTGTTGTAGATTAATTGTCCAGGCATGCCCTAGTGGATTAGCAATGTAGTCAGTTGCCTTCCACTGAGAGTGCAGGCCACATATTGAAAGGACCCGGGTTCAAGACCCAGGGTCAGAGTGGAAAGATGAACAACTAAATAAATAGAGTGCTGCTTCTCCTCTCTCTTCATGCCTCTCTGCTTGCCTACATTCCAGCCTGTAGTTTTGCTTTTAAAAATTTAAACAAATACTTGATTAATTATCCATATAAGTGTGGATTTATGTTGGGGGGGTGTAAATTCTGTTTCATTGCTCTGTGTGTTTTTATACTAGTACTATGCTGATTTCATTACTATCACTTTGTAGTAAAGTTTGAAATCAGGGAGTGTGACACCTTTATTTTTACTCTTTTTTCTCCGGATTGTTTTGACTATCAGGGTCTTTTGTAGTTCCAAATGAATGTTATTATTTTTTGTTCTATTTCTGTGAAGAATACTGTTGGGATTTTGATGGGAACCGCATTGAATCTGCCTGTCACATTAACGATTTTAACAATGTTAATTCTTCCCATCCATGAGCTTGGATTATCTTCGCTCTTCACTGTCTTCCATTTCTTTTAACAATGTCTTGTAGTTTTCAGAGTAGGTCTTTCACTTTGGTTAAATTTATTCCAAGGTATTTCATTCTATTTGATGTAATCGTACATGGAGTTGTTTTCCTGATTTCTCTTCTGCTAGCTCATACTTTGCATATGGAATACAGTGATTTTTTTATGTTAATTTTGTAGCCTGCCAGTTTACTGTATTTATTTATGATTTCTAACAGCTTACTGAAAGTTTTGGGATTATCTTTATATATTCTTATGTCATCTGCAGATACTGATAGTTTTAATTCTTCCTTTCCACTTAGGAAAATTTTTATGTCTTTTACTTGTCCAATTGTACTGGCTAGGACTTCCAGCACCATATTGAATAATAGTGGTGATAGTGGACATCCTTTCCTTGTTCCTGGTCTTAGAGGAAAATCTTTCATTTTTTTCCCATTGAGTATATGTTGGTTGTGGGCTTCCCCTTTTATAACTTTTGATATGTTAAGGTATAATCTTTAAACCCATATTTGTAGGGTTTTAGCATAAAATGGTGTTGAATTTTATCAGATGCTTTTCTGCTTCTATTAAAATGGTCGTGTGACCTTTGTCTTTCCTTTTCTTGATGTGGTATATACCACATGTGTTGATTTGTGTATGTTGAAATATCCTTGGAATAAATTCCTTTTGATCGTGGTGCATGATTCTTTTAACGAGTTGTTGAATTCTGCTTGCTAGTTGAGGGTTTTTGTATCTATTTTCCTCAGATGTATTGGTCCGTAATTTTCTTTTTTGGTCATGTTCTTGTCTGATTTTGGAATCAGGGAAATCTTGGATTTATAAAATGTGTTTGTAAGATCATCTTTTTCAATTTTTTGAAGAGTTTTAAAAGGATTGGTATGAATTCTTCTCTGAAAGTCTGATAGAATTTACTAGTGAAACCAACTGGCCTGGGGCTTTTGTTTTTTTTAGGGAAGCTTTTGATTACTGTTTGAATTTTCTTACTTGTGATCAGTCTATTCAGATTTTCTATTTCTTCCTAATTTAGTCTTGGATTGTTGTATAATTCTAAGAATGTGTCCATTTCTTCTAGTTATTCAATTTTAGTGTATAGTTGTTCTTAATACTCTCTTACTATCCTTTGTATTTCTGTTTTAATTTCTCATTTGTTTATGATTTTACTTATTTGTCTGCTCCCTCTCTTCTTTGTGAGTCTGGCTAAAAGTTTGCCTATTTTGCTTATCTCTTCAAAGAACTTGTTCTTGGTTTTATTGATTCTTTGAATTGTCTTTTTTAAATCTTAATTCCATTGATGTCTGCTCTCATTTTTATTATCTTCTTCCTTTTATTGACTTTTGGTTTCATTTTTCCTTCCTTTTCTAATTCCTTTATGTATAAGCTTTTTAAATGTTATTTTGTGATTATTCCTGTTTCCTGAGAGAGACCTGTATTGCTATAAACAGCCCTCTTAATACTGATTTTATTGTATTCCATAGATTCTGATAAGACATGCTTTCATTTTCATTTGACTCCAGATATATTAACATTTCACTTTTGATATCCTCATTGACCCAATAGTTGTTCAAGAACATGTTGCTTATTCTCCACAAATAATAGGCTTCACCCTCTTCTTTTGGTTGATTTCTAGTTTCATGCTATTATGATCTGAAAAGATGCTTGATATTTTTTCAATCTTTGTAAATTTTTTGAGACTTGCTTTGTGTTCCAACATATGGTCTATCTCTGAGAATGTTCCAGAAGAACTTGAAATTAGTATGTATTCTATTATTTGGGAATTAAAAAGTATTCTGTAAATATTAAGTCCATACCATCTAATTTATCACTTAAAGGCATTATTTTCGTGTTGATTTTCTATCTGGATGGTCTCTCCAATATTCAGTGTGTCATTAAAGTCCCCTACCATACAGCAGTGCTGTCAATAGCTCCCTTTAGGTCTATAATATTTGTTCCATACATTCAATTGCTCCTATGTTAGGTGTATATATATATATATATATATATATAGACATATATATAAATGTTAAGTATTCCTGTTGTATTGATCCCTTTATCATCATATAATGTTCATCTTTGTCTCTTGTTATCTTTATTGGTTGGTAGTCTATTTTACCTGATATAAACATAGTGGTTGCTGCCTTTGAATTTTTTTCATTGGCATGGACTAACATTTTCCATCTCTATAAGTCTACGTTTATCTCTATAGTTAAAGTAGGTCTTTTATAAGCAGCATATAATTGGGCTTAAAAAATCTTTCTAGCTAATATTTGCCTTTTAATTGGTGAGTTCAATCAATTTACATCCAGGGTGATATTTTTTCTATGTATTTTTGCCTTGTTTTTTGTGAACTTTATTAATTTAGATAAAAGAGCTTTCAATATTTTTGTTAGGGATATCTTCTGGTTGTGAACTGCTTCAATTTTTGTCTGGTGAAACTCTTATTTTCTCTCATATGTGAAAGATTAAAGCACTCTTCCTCTATTATACTCCTTATCTTTAATGATGTAGTTTTCCCCACCTTTACTGATTTATTCATTTAGGTTAAAGCCTAGGGATTACTGGGCTTCTCAGTCAAATGAAAATATCTCTGAAATTGACAACCCATTGAGTTATTCATAGTCTTAGTTCATCTTAAGGTATGACATAGTGTAGAGATTTTATTTTCCAAAGATGACCATGCCTATCTATTTATAGCACCCACATACTCTTACCATGTCATTAACATTTTTCCCATTTAGAGATGGGGTCTACTCTTCCTGCCCTTGAATATACAGAAAAGGGCTTGTGATCACACTTGCCAATGGCTTGCATTAGAAGTGATGCTAGGGGC
>RJWH01008853.1:0-27023 GCA_004363575.1 Solenodon paradoxus | reverse complement strand
CCTCCTGGTCAGAGCACCTGCCTTAGCTTGTCCCTTGTGAAGGCCACCTGAGCCCACCCCTGTCAGGGCTCCCCAGCACAGGAGGCCAGCAATTCATTTCACGGAAGGGGCCAGTAATCAAGAGTTCAGACACTGGCTCTCAGCCACTGTTAACTTTTCTTGGAGCAAAAATTGGGCAAACTCTAATGCCAAGCTGGGAATAAATGAATGAAAAGAACGGGGTGAGGTCTGAGGCAGCCTGGAGCAGCTAAAAGAGATGATTGTTTTTCAGCCATACTTGCCAAATGAGACTAGGCTCCACGGCGTCATATTTTAGAATTCAGGGACTGAAACTTTTATGAAAGTGTCGTGCCAGGAATATAAACGTTGGCAGTTGGTACAGCATTTAGAAAGCTCTGTGGAGACCAACCCAAGATGGTTTTTTAGAGTTGAGGTGGGGGTTCCAGCTGTAGAGCACCAGGAAAGTGACTTCCCTGCTCCAGCCTTAGTTTTCTCACCTGCAGAATGGGCATATCTAAACCCTTCTCCTCGGACTTGAGATTAAAAATAATGGACACAGGAATCTCCTCAATTTGGGGCTGGCAAGTAGGTACCCAATAAATGGGTTGTAGCCATTAGCTACTCCCCTGTTATAAACCAGGGGGTCTAGTTTTGGGGGAGCAGAAATGTGAGTGCCTCTGTCTCTAAAACAACAGAAGATAGCTGGGGATACCAGACTTGGGTTTTCCTTTTGAATTCCCTTTGTTCTCCAAATTCCAGGCCCTTTCCTGTGTTAATTCATTTAATCCTCAGACCCTCAAGTGGTAGGTAGTGCCACTTAGGAAGACAGGGAAACGGATTCAGCCTACATGCCCAATGTGTCCCTGCCCTGGCCTGTGCATAGTAAGGCTGCGATTTTAAGGCAGGGTGGGCGCGTGTCTGTTCTTACCCACCTCCTGTTCCAGAGCCCCAACCCTCGCCTGACTTTCTGCGTCAAGACCTATGAACGCCTTTTCTACATGGTGGCACCGAGCCCGGAGGCCATGCGTATTTGGATGGATGTTATCGTTACTGCAGCCGATGAGAACCACGCCCCTTGAGCGGCCCCACCCTTTGGGGGGAGTCCCGTCCAGAGGCCATGGCCTTTTGGAACTCTCCCCGGGAATTCTGCTCAGCAGGCCTGAGCAGTGGCGCGGTGGCCGCGGCGTGCTGGGCTGCAGGTGCCTTCCCCTCGATGGGAAGCCAGCCCTTGGTGCCCTGCCCCAGGCAGGAGGAAGATTGTGGGAGCCGGAAGGAACTATTTATTGGTGCCCTGTGATACCGAATTAAAATGGAGGAAAAGCAGTGGTTGTGGTTTTCAGCACAGGCGTCTGGGGCCCCTCAGCCCCAGGGAGGGACTTCTGAGTTGTGGGTCCTTCTGGGAGCTAAGCGTCCCACAGCCGGCTCGCTCTTCTTTGGGAGTGGAGACCTTCCACCCTAAGGTCATGGCTGGGCAGTGGGGAGGCATGCGTCCTTAGTCTTTGACAGCTTTCTTTTGAATGTTTATTTTCAATTTTGTGAGCCTCTGAGGTTCACCCTTATTGGCCTGACTGAGCTCTTGGCAATTTCTAGGCACATACTGTTCCCGCCGTCCTGCCCTAGCCCTTCCCTAGCCCTTCCCCAGCTAGCTCCTTATGCCTCAGGACTTAGTTTGGGTGTGCCGTCCTGACCCCCTATTGGGTTGGGCATCTGCATTCATACTCCCTTGTTCCATCCTCCAACCCCCTGGGTCACCACTGGTGATGGACCTGTGTCTTAATGGACTGGCAGCTCCAAGAAGCAGAGACAAGGCTGACCTTGTCAACAAAGTGGACCCAAGCAGCAGAAGGCACCTTTCATTCCATGAAAGTGAAGAGAAGAAAGACGTCCCTTTCACCCTTTGGTCTTTGTATATGCTGTTCTCTTTGCTAAGTCACCTTTCCCCATTTCACCCAGTTCCTATTTGCATTTGGATTCTAACTCAGATGCTCCCCTCTCCAGGAAGCCCTCCTGGATTCTCCCAGTAGAGTCAGTTGCTTTCTCTGGGCTTTCTGTCTCAGCCCTGACCACTCTGCCTGCACCTCCCATCCCCCTCCCCACACCCTGCCTCCCCATCATGGCCTCGACTGCAGATGGATCTGTCTCTTGTGCTGGATGGGAGCCCCAGGAGGCAGAGACTGGGCTGTCTGGGTCACTACTGAGTCCTTGGTATATAGCAAAAGTGAAGAGGTGTCGAGGGAGTGTCTGAGGATCAAATAAATAAATGAGAAAGCAATGCTGAGGCCTGGGCTCCCTGTAAACCAGGCAGATGCAGGACTCTGGCTGACTTCTCTGCATCCTTTAGGTCTCTTCCAAGGTGTGCCCTCCTTTGAGAAGTTCTCCCTGATCCCTCGGCTGGATTGGCACCTATTCTGGGCTCCTGCAGTCCCCTGGGCTCCCCGCTACAGACCTGATCACGCCAGGCTCTCACTGTGGAGGCAGGTCTCCCCCACCCACTTCGGCTCTCCCTGGATCGAGGCATTCAGTCCTGAGTCCCATCTCAGGATCATGTCCTGTCCCAGGATTCCTTGAGGCTCCAGATCTGGTTCTCCTGAGTCCTGAGAATGCAGATTCCTGCTCTCCTGGCCCTCAGGGGATCCATTATCCCTTAGCCTTCACCTCCAGGTGTGACATCTCCACTCTTAGTCAGTCCAGCCCCAGCCCCTGTGCAAACTGGGTCCCTGGCTTCTGAGCATATGACCAGTGAAATTAGCATGGGTTTAATGCTCTGCGGTTGCCATCCGATCATTCTTGTGTGTGTGTGTGTGTGTGTGTGTGTGTGTGTGGTGTGCGTGTGTTTAAAGGAAAGGTGCAGGCAGGAATAAAGATGAGTAGGTAGCAAGTAGGAGGAGAGGAGGAAGAAACATTTTTATGCAGTTATTCCTCTTGGTTCCTCACTCCCCCGCCCCCGCCCCCGGGTCCTGGGGATGTATGTGGTCTGTGCTCCTTGAGAGGCAACCACTGCTCCACCGAGGCACACCAACTTTGCGTTTTGTGAATGAAATTTGCAAGGACCTGGAGCCTGAGCTGAGCGATTGGAACCTCTGCTCACAAGGCTCCACCTCCTACCTCCCCCAGAAAACTCGTTTGCCTTCCCGCCCTGTCCCTGCCCTATGACCACTGCCGCCCTCTCTCCTTGCAGAGCCTGGGCACACACGGGAAGGTCGGGATCAGGCACTGGTGCCTTGTGGCATCTCTGTGTAGGGAAGGGAAACCTGCACCCAGGTTGCTTTAGTTGGGGGAAGGCTCTAGACACCTGGGAGGGTGTATGCTCATCCCTCGAGTGTCCTCTGTGCTGAAGAGAACATGATATAATCACGGGCGGGCTCGAGAGACGTGACGGAAGAAAGGGTCGGGAATGTTTAGTACCTTTAACTTCATTCTCTGCTGCCTTTTTTTAAAAACAGATTTTATTTTTTAGAGCAGTTTTAAATTCACAGCAAAGTTGAGCAGAAATTATAACGAGTGCCCTCCCCTGGCCCTGTCTAGTCTTCTGCCCGCGGTCAGCAGTCCCCACCAGAATGGTACATCTTTATGCTCCCTGAATTCTGCTGTCTTTTGAAGCGGTTCCCACATTTTCAGTTTGCACGGAGCCCGCAGACTGGTGACTGGCCTGTCCTTCTCTGACCCATCCCAGCCGTGCATGGGGTGCGGGTGGGGGGGTCTGAGACGGTCTGGGCTCACAGCCTGCCTTGCCTTTGGGGACAGGAAGTGGATATAGCCCCAGGCTAGTCTGAGGTCCCGTGGTGACCTCTGGGCTGGGGACCGCCTCTGCATTGAGTCCTCTGTCCATCTTTCTGGGAAACCGGCTTCTGCATCTTTTTGCGGTGACCTCTGCACACGGGAAGTCACAGAGCGGGAGTGAGCAGAAGCCTCACATTGAATCCTCCCTCTGCTTGCTGGTCCCAAGCCAGGCGGGGGTCAGCGCCCAGATCCGGGCAGGCCTGAGCAGGACACTCCCCACCTCATCCCACCCCCTCCCAAGACGCTGGCTCTTCCAGTCTGGCCAGTCGGGGATCCTCCCTGAAACTCTCCCACGCGGCTGGGGCCAGCAGGGCCTCCTGCTCCGGAGCTCAATAACAATAGCATTGTCACCCTGCCTGCTACGCAGTGAATCCTTGCTCGGGAGACAGGGGCTTTCAGACTCCTGTGGCAAAGGAAGGTGCTGAAGGTCAGAGAGGAAGACCAAGCTGCTTGAGATGGTGAAACAAGAGAATGATGGAACAGGATTAAAATTTCTCCATCAGATTCCAGACTTGATACTTTACCAACTGCCTCACTTTGCCAGGAAAAACCCTCCTATTATTATACAGCAGACACCTGGAGGCTCAGAGGGGTGAAGACACTTACCCAGGGTCACACAGCAAATAAAGGGCTGGGATTCCAGGACGGGGAGGCAGGGCCAGTGCTGAATGACTTCACAAGGAGTCACTCACTTTCTTGGCCTCAGCATCATGACCCCGCCTAGGTGACTGAAGTGCTCCTCATTGTGGGAAATGGCGGTGCCCAGAGGAGTCTGGGGAACAGATCTGGTCTTGGCAAACACAGCTGCTATTTCTCTTGCCATCGCTAAACCTATCTATGAGCCAGGAGAAACAAAGCAAGGTTAAAGCTGTAACTTACACAATAAAATAAAATGAAATAATATAGGGAGTCATTTATATTGGGCAGGATATGGGGCTGCTTAGTCATTTTGTGGTTTGCACTGTTTTGCTTGCTCCGATGTTCGGACATAGAAGCGCGGTGGTCTTGGTCTTGTCTCCCTCCATCGAGGTCGCAGCACGCGTGCGCGTCTGACGGCGTTCTGATGGACTGCAGCCCTGGGCTCGCGGTTGCAGGCCAGGCTTTTCTCCTTCTTGCCTGGAAGATGGCCCAGCTCTCGCCCCTTCTAGAGTCCTTTTCCTTCCTTACAGAGAGGCCACACTGACCGTTTTTTCCTCTTCTTGTTTTCTTTAAGACGAGCATAAGCATGGAGCTCTGTGGACAGTGAGTTGTCACACGTGAGTGCCCACGTGGAGATAATGGGTCACCTCTCGCTCCTGTGGGGCACAGCGCTCCCCAAAGCAACCCCTGTTGTGATTTCCATCACCACTGAAGAGTTTCGTTTGTTCTAGGACTTCGCATAAAGGGTGCCACACAGTCCGCCTTCTTTGGGATGAGGCTCCTTTCGCCGCACAGGAAGTTTTAGAGGTTCATCCACGTCACTGCAGATCTCAGGGGTGGGCTCCTTTTCATGGCCGAGTGGTATCTGCGGGATTAGCAAACCGTTTTTTAGTTTTTCTGCTCACTTCCTCATGGAGAGCTGCATTATTTCCCAGTGCATCATGTAAAAAGCCAATCGGATCATGTCCCCCAGCTGATTTCCACTCTGTCTAAGGTTCTCTGCTGTTCTCAGCATGCATTCAAATCTCTCTTTGGGATCTGTGCTGCCCTGGTCCTGCTGCCTCAGTTTCCACCCTTTCTCACCCTGTGAGCTTCAGGCAGCTCTCCTTGTTTGGACGCCAGTGCTGCTTCCTGCCTTCAGCTCCTGGCAGGGGCTGCAGTGCCCTCTGTCTCCTCCTGTTGCACTGACAAGTGTCCTCCATGCCTTTGAGATGCAATTCAAATGACAAGCTTAGGGGCGGCCCACTCCTTGGGGACTCCACACATCCTTGTAGTGCCCCCCCACTTCCCCCTTTATTGTCCTGCTGTAAATAACAATTTGTATGATGATTTGGTTAACATCTGCCTCCCCCATAAGGCTGGGAGCACAGAAACTGGTTCTGTCTGGAGTTCCAGTATAGACCCAGGCTGGCACCCCTTGGGCACCTAGTCAGCACTGCCTCAGGACCCTTCCTCTGGGAGGCTCTGCGCTCTCCCATCTGACCCCCGCCCCTCGCCCCAGCACAGACTTTCTCCTGGGAACTGTTAGGGATCCCTGACTCCCGCCCTTTCTCTCCTTGGCAGTTGTGGGTGACGCACCCAGGGGCGGGTGTCCCGCCCCACTGCGGACGCTGATTTGGCCTGGTTGGGCAAGGCCAGGGTTGCCTGGGGGGAGGTTACTCATCCCGGCTCAGGTAAGAGGGCCCGGGTTGGGAGGCGGCACACCCAGGGGGGACACTGAGGGAGAAGGACGGTGCCATGGACTCCAGCAGGAGAGCGGGCGCGGGGACTGCGATGTGGATGATTTGCTGCCTGCTGCTGCTGCTGCTTGGAGAAGGTGGGCTCGCTGCCGGGAGAGGATGGAGGGCTAGAGCAGGAGCTGGAGGGAGAAGGGGCCCCTCACCCCTTACAGAGATGGCTGTGGGAAGGACCTCCCATTACCAGCCCTGGGCTGTGGGAAGGGTCCCCCAGCCTGGTAGCCGGGGCTGTGGGAAGGATTCCTTCCTGGGGACGCTGTGAGGAAACTTCTTCCAACCTGAGCAGAGGGGGGCTGCGGAGAGACCCTCACTCTGGGCAGACGGGGTTGTGGGAAGGAACCCCTCACAGAGCCTATTGGACTGTAGGAAAAGTTCTCCCATCCTGTGCAGAGAACTGCAGGAAGCTGTGCCCCCAGTCCATGGCAGGGATCCCCCATCTTGGACATAAGGGGCTGTGGGCATAAGGGGAAGAACGCTCCCGAGGTAGGCACGGGGTCCTTGAAAGAAAGGGACGCTGTGTATATCCGTGGCCCCATTTGTGGGAAGGTTTTCCTTACTCGGGAAGGAGTGTGCAATAGATAGGATTGTCCGGTGGACAGCGGGCGTGGGAAGGATGATTCTCCTTTGGGGGAGAAGCCTTTATAGCCATGGCTCGGTTCTGCTCGGTCCTTAACCCCAGGAGCACAGGCCCTGGAGTGCTACAGCTGCGTGCAGAAAGCAGATGACGGGTGCTCTCCGCAGAAGATGAAGACCGTCAAGTGCGCGCCGGGCCTGGACGTGTGCACAGAGGCCGTGGGGGCGGTGGAGACTAGTGAGTGGGGCCCCTGGTGCATGAGGACCCTTTCGGACACATCCAGCGTGGCCCCGCCTCTGCATGGCCCCACTCCTCCTTCGGGATTTGGTCCCACCCCTTCAACGCCGCCCCCTCCTTCCCTTTCCGCCCCGCCCCGGCGCTTCAATGCAACCGCACCTTCAGGGTGAGGCGCTGAGCGTTGTGACCGGTAGAGGGAACTGGGAGACCCCGGATTTGGGACCCGGGCCCTTCGAGGGCACACCCTTTCCATTTCTGCTCCCCCACTGAGACCTTCTTACTCCTGATCCTGTCAGAATCCTCTCCTCCTCTGCCCAACTTCCTCTATCCAACGGGCCCCTTAGTGATGGAGAGAGCTTGTCTTTAGTTTCTTAGGTGGAGGCTCCAACCCCGTGACCCACGGGACCCCCTGTGGAATCCCACCCCGATCTAGGAGAGCCCACCCCCTCGTTTTCTCAGTTTCCTCCGGTGCTGCTCTCTGAGGTTCTACCCCTTCCTCTCTGTGCCGGGTCCTAACTCCACTCGACCCCCCCAGCACCGCCCCCCCGGCCCCGCCCGGCCTCGATGTCGTCCAGTGTCTGTCTGTCGGTCCCCTTGGACTCGGCAGTTTGTGGTTTGTTCCCGTGTCTGTCGTTCTTTGCCCTGCGAACGGCTCTTTCGGAGGCGCCCCCAGCCCTTGGTCGCTGGCCTGTGTTTCCTCTGGTGTGGGGGGGGGTCTATTCGAGGCTCCGCCTCCTCTGACCCCGCCCCTGCCCCGTCCGCAGTCCACGGGCAGTTCTCGGTGGCGGTGCGGGGCTGCGGTTCGGGACTCTCGGGCAAGAATGACCGCGGACTGGACCTTTACGGGATTCTGGCGTTCATCCAGCTGCAGCAATGCGCGGAGGACCGCTGCAACACCAAGATCAACCTCACCTCGCGGGCGCTCAACCCTGCAGGTAGGTGCGGACTGGGCGGGAGGCTTCGGGCCGCAGCCTCCTCCCCGCGGAGCTGCAGGGACGGGCCTGGCTGGGGGCGGGGCCCGGAGGCTGCAGGTAGGCGCCTAGGGGCGGAGCTAAAGGAGCACTGACCAGCCTTCGAGGGGCGGAGACTTGGGCTGGAGGGACGGGGCCCGCAGCCTCCTCCACCGCTTGCCACCTTGGCGCCCACCTCGTAGGCAATGAGAGCGCCTACGAGCCTAGCGGCACCGAGTGTTACAGCTGCCTGGGGCTGAGCCGCGAGGCGTGCCAGGGTACCGCGCCGCCGGTCGTGAGCTGCTACAACGCCAGCGACCGCGTCTACAAGGGCTGTTTCGATGGCAACGTCACCTTGACGGCAGGTGAGGCAGCCCCGTAGCGCAGGGCCTACGGGAATTGTGGGAGTAGCCTTTCTGGGGGTTTCTCCCACTCCCTCAGCGCTTCCTGGGAACTGTCGGCCTAACTTATGTAGTCCTAGCCCCAATATAGCTCAGGGATAGGGGTGCTTTTAACCCAGAGTTTTGTGGAGAAATGCATTTCCATGAGAATGGAAGGCTGTGCTATGGGATTTTCTTTTTTTTCGTTTAAAGGAAAGCTGCAGGCAGGAAAGAAGAGTAGGCAGGCATGTAGGAACACAGAGGAGGTAGAAACACTTATTTATTTTATTAAGTTGTTCATCTTGGGTGTTGGACTGCGTCCAGTGGTCTTATTCGCTGGGCCACCAGGGCGCCAATGGGAAATGTTTTTCAGCCTCCAAGCTTCTGCCCAGGCATCTAGTTCTGACTCTTTAAAACTCAAGGAGTTAGGGTCCCTCCTGCCCAGTGTTAGAGATGTCGTTCAGTCTCCTGGTCTCTGCTGCTGGTAACCTTGGGAGATGAACTCTTTCAACTCTATCCTCTACCCAGGTGTATTATGGGAGATGTCATTCTGACGCTGAGACTACATTTTGTTGGGGGCGGAGCTGAGGGGGAGCCGGAGAGGGGAACTGATCTGAGGGACCTTGGGGAAGTTCTGCTCTTGGGTCCTGTGAAAGGCGCGGCATCCCAGGCCAAACCTTTCTTGCAAGGCCTCATGGGACTTGTAGTTCGGCTAGACGCGGTTCCTCGCAAAGCGTTATGGGAAATGTGGTCCACCCGGTGTCAAAGAGGAGCCTGAATTGAGATTCTTGCATTAATGGATGTAGAGGCCTTCTGTTCCATGTTCTGGGGGTTCTTGCCCCTAATTTTATTCTGGCTGTGCCTACCGCGCCTCCCTCCAACCACGGACTCCCCTGTGTCTCGCCCCCGCAGCGAATGTGACCGTGTCCTTACCTGTGCGGGGCTGCGTCAGTGACGACTACTGTACCCGGGATTCGGCCACAGGCCCGGGCTTCACGCTCAGCGGCTCCTGCTGCCACGGCTCTCGCTGCAACTCGGACCTCCGTAACAAGACCTACTTCTCCCCTCGCATCCCACCCCTTGTCCTGCTGCCCCCTGCTCGGCCCACGACGGTGGCCTCCACCACCGCCGTCACTACTTCCACCCCAGCCCCAACCACGTCGACCACCAAGCCCACCTCGGCCCCAGCCAGCCAGACGCTTCCACAGGAAGTCAGACCTGAGATCTTGGAGAAAGAGGAATCTAGCTTGGCCGAAGGTGCTGCTGGTCACCAGGACCGTAGTAATATGGGGCAGTACCCCGCCAAAGGTGGGACCCAAAATAAGGGCGCAGCAACTGCCTCGGCTGGGCTGGCAGCTCTCCTGTTGGCTGTGGCTGCAGGCACCCTGTTGTGAGCGTCTGCCCAGGACACCTCCCAGTGCCCTGCTTCCCTGGCCCTAGGTAGCCCCTCTTCCCATCGCCCCCTTCCCACCACTGGACTGGGCTGGCCCAGCCCCTGTTCTTCCTTCCCATCGCCTCCAGAGCCCCCAGCTTCCGCTGCACTGGTTTGCGGCCTCGGGAAATAAAGTTACTGTTGTATTTATCCTGCCGGCGTGTTCTAGCTTTTGGAGGGCTGCTAAGGTACCCCCTCACCTTTGTCTCTCCCTTGTCTCCTCCTGGCCAGCAGCCAGAGCTGTCACCGGGGAGGTGAGAGGGAAAATGATCCGCTTCCCAGAGCCAGCCTGGATTTTCCCGGGAGCTGGACGGTCCCCTCCGACACTGGTTGCCCCTGCCTTTTTCTCTTTGTGGGATTTTTTTTCCTAATCTTTCTTCCTTACTAGACTGTGAGCTCCTCCAGGGCAGGGACCGTGCCTTGTGCTTCTGGGTTCAGTTTCTGGCACATAAAGCCCTCAATAAAAGTTTGATTCCTTTGTATAGTGCTTTGTAGGAGTCTTTTCTACCTGGTTTCTTGCATTAACCTCTTGAGGCTGAGCCAGGTGGGAATGTCAGGACCTTTGACAGAGAGAGAAACAGAGCTAGAGTCTCAGAGCTGGAACTTGACCAGTTTATGGGTGATCCGCTGGGGAGGGTCGGGGTGGGTGAAACTGTTAAGCAGTGTCAAGGGGGTGACTGGGGCTTTTAGCCATGCTGGGGAGCAGAGGGGAGCCTAGGTTTGTTGAATGGGTTCTGCACTATCCCCAGACCCCGGGACCTTGCTGTCCATCAGTTTAAGAATTGTTCTGTGACCCAAGCCACTGCATCCCTCTTGTCCCAAGGGCTCAGGGTGCTGTGGTCAGTCTTTGCTTCCTGCTGGGGACTTGGGGCCTCATCTCCATCTCCTCTAACTAGGTGATGGCTTGGAGGCCCCAGGGAGGAAAAACCTGCTTTGGGAATAAGAGGTCTTCCATGGAGGGAGGAGGCTGGGACATGGGAAATAGTGAGAGAATATTCATAATATTGCAGTAGTCACTAGTAATAATAGGGAGGAGCAGGAGGCAATATTAGCAAAACAATATGATTACAGTAAGAACGGTGATTCTAATAAATAATGACTAAGGTACAAAAACAGAATAAATAGGAACAGGAGCGGTCAGATCTGTACTAGTAGGTATAGTTGTGGGGCTGTTAGTCACTTCAAAAAGTCCTTCCAGATGCCAGGCCTATGCTAAGGTTTTGCATCCATCATTTAATTTTCCAGAGCAATTCTCACATGGGGCGATTAGGGAACCTGAAACTCAGAACAGTAAAGTAATTTAACCCACAGCAACTAATACACTGATTACGTGTCAAGGATTGTTTTAAGTTCTACATTTAGATGAATGCCTTTAATCACACACCATCCTCTGAGGTTAGTATTAAGCAGCTGAATTTTACAAGATGAGGAAACCAGGCCCAGAGAGGTTGAGACATTTGTCCCAGGTCACCCAGCTAATAAGCAGTGGAATCGAGGTTTGAATCCAGGGAGTCGCAGAGCTTGACCAAGTGATGACTTTTCCTTTAGCTTAACTACTAAAGTTACACTGCCTCATTCCTGCCTCTCACCCCAGCCCTTCCAGAATCCACATGGCTTACCCAGGGAGTCCCCAGGCTTCTTTGATTTCTTAGATTACTGGTCACTCTAAATCCTTTCTCTGCCCCTTTGAGACATACTTCTCTTTAAAAGCCTCTTGCTGGGTTTTACAACCCAGGACAAGTCTTTCTCAAAGATCTGCAAACACGTCTTTGAAATGTGCACATCAAAGGAGATAGTGCCCCTAATTCCCTGGGAGGATGGGAGCCTAGCTTCAGTGGGTACCTTTCTCCAAGTTGTAAAACTGCCTCCTGTCACTAAGATACAGGAAAGTTTCCTTTTCTTTGGGATAAAGCCAATTAACAAACGCAGGTGACCAAGGATCTCCCCCTTTACTCCGACTCCTAAAATGAGTAATAAATTGAGTATAAAATAGACAAAACAGGCGGTGTACCCTTATGGCTCCAGCAGCTGAGACGCTGGCGTGCAGACCACATAAGCGTCCAAGGACCCAGGGCAGGAGCGAAAAGCCCAAATGTGAACAACTAAATAAATAAACATGTTTCTTCCTCCTCTCCCTTCCTTCCTCTCTTTGAAAACAAAACAAACTCAGCCAAACCATGCCAACTTCGGCTCCACCCGTCTGTGGCTCCTCGGGAGGCTAATGTGAGGGTGATGAAAGTCATGGACCCATGGCGACCTGGGATGGCAAAACAAACAAACAAACCCCACCCCAGCTTCCCTTGGTTTATCTGAGTTGAGGCGGCTGAGTTCCCGCCTCTCTCTCCTCTTGCAATACCCTGGAATAAAGTCTTTCTCGCCTGTGGAGCCCTGCAGTTTTTGCTTCGACAGGTGAGTGCCAGCGGCTAACCAGTCTGTCACTGCGTCCGGCGGAGAGCTTGGTACTTCTGAGCCTGTTTTTGTCGCCTGGGCAGTATAGGTCAGAGGACACAGTTGAGGCTGGGCATCCTCCTTTCATTACCTCTAGTCCCCAGGGGACTTATCTGTTCTTTGAAGACAATTCCAAGGTAAGCAGCACCTTTAGATTTTCCCTTCGGCCTCTGACACACAGGTCCCCAGCACATCCTGGCCCCTGTGTCCTCTGGAGTCTGGATTTGGTGATGGTGCCACAGTTTCAGAGCTGAAGTGGGTGTTAGAGGGTCATGTTGTCAGACCCTTGAACAACACGGGTTTGAATTCTGTGAGGCCCCTTAGCTGAGAGTTTTTTCTCTCCACAAGTTCCACATTTGGCCCCCTGGCTACAGAACCCTTGTATCAGGGGTGGGGGAACTATGATTTGTATGAAGATTTTGGTGCACTCTGGTGGAGTAGTGGTTGGGTCAGTCGCCTCCAAAAGAGCACAGGCCACATATCCCCGGGTTCCAGTCCTGAGGGAATGGGGTGGGGGAAGCAGCCAATGTGAACAACTAAATACAAATAAATAAACTGCTGTTCCTCCTCTCTTCCTGCCTGCCTACTTGCCTTCATTCCTGCCTGCATCTTTCCTTTAAAAAATAAAGTTTCATGTGGATTTTTTACTTATGAGGTTGGCGCCCTTAATCCCTACTTAGTTCAGAGATCAACTGTATTTTTTAAATGGAAAATCATGTCCCTCCACCTCTTGTGGCTCAGGTCACTAGGAAAGCTGTGGACCTGGTTTATGTCAGTAGGGGGAGGGGGGTAAATCATGACTTTCACACAGAATTAACGTGATCACATGTCAGAGTTCATTTAGCTCTTTCATTAATGAGGGAACTGGTGAAATGTTGCCACCAGCTCACAGGAGAATTCAAAGAACACGGATGGAGAGCTGATCAGGAATGCTGAAACACATTTATGATGGGCAGCAAACCGGTCAGTATCTGTAGGGAAATAACCGTCTGCCCCCAGGACGTAATTGTTTGCATCGTATGGGAGTCGCAGACATGAGAGGTGGAAACAACCCAGAAGGAAGTGCTGGAGGCAGAGGCACCGACCTGATGAGGCGCTGGGAGGTGTGGAGCATTTTACAAGCAGAGATGAAGGACAGGAATGATGGCCTACAGGTGTGCTTCCCACCCGTATATCCAAATATATGTATACATATTCATATATGTGTGTGTGTGTATATACATATGTATGCATGCACGATGTATGTATATATATTTTTAAAGGAAAGATGCAGGCAGGAATGAAGGAGAGCAGAGGCAGGCAGGGAGAGAGAGGAAGATGCATTTGTTTATTTTTATTTATATATATATTTTATTGTAATAATTATTCTACACATTAAAATAGCCTCATATGTGTAGGTTCCCCATTCCTCAGAAATATGTCAACACACCCTGCCTTCCATCAAATCACCAAGGGTTCTTCCCCATTGTCCAGTGGGCTCTGCCACCATTTGTCCCCTTTGCCCCCATTCCCTATTGGTCACCTCAGTTCTCTTGCAAGTGTCCAAGGGTTGGTTTTATTTCATCTCTTCCTTTGTTGTGTCTATTCACATTCCACCTATTAGTGATGTCATCTGGTATCTTTTTCTTCTTTTGACTTGTTTCACTTAGCATAATCCCCTCTAGTTCTATGCATGTTGATTGAAATAACAGGGTTTGATCTCTTCTAAGGGCTGTGTATATTCCATTGTCTGCATCTTCTTCATCTGTTCATCTGATGTTGGGCACTTAGATAGTTTCCAGTTCTTAGCTATCGTGAATAGGGCTGCAGTAAACATGGGGGTGCAGACATCTCTGCGATGGGTGCTTTTGTATTTTTTGGGTGGATGCCCAAAAGAAGTGGGATGGCCAGAGCATATGGGATTTCCATCTTCAACTTTTTGAAGCATCCCCAAGCTGTTTTCCACAGGGGTTGTACCAATGTCTTATATTTCCCTTAAAACTAATCATGTTGAGTAGGTTTTCCCCTTTTGTGATAGCCAGAGGGAAACGGGAGATGCTTTGGGGAGAGTTGAGAAGATGTGAAATAGGAGAGACACAAGTCATAGACCTTGAACATCTAGCCTTGTTAGGTGGGATAGTTTGTGTGGTGGGGGCGCTGGAGCCGAGGGGAGGCCTCAACCGACTAGGCCCTGAAAACGTTATAACATTCTGACACAGACAAAGCCTGAGAGTGATGAAGGGACAGACAAAATTCAGACACAGCCCTGAAATGGTTAGATAAAACTCTAACCAACAGAAAAGCAGCCCAAGAGCAGTAACTCATAGAGTTACCTACAACTGACCTCCACCTCATTATAACAGACTTAACATAATAAAATTGTATGTGGACCCACACATTAAGCTCATTATAACAGACTGAATTTTGGGTAATGAGCATGCGCACGTGAAGAAACACCTGCTTCTAGAAAACAGACTTTTTTTCCCTGAAAATCTCTGCCCAGAAGCACCCTTGGAGCAAAGAAAAGGAGTGGTCGTGGAAAAATCGCTCATAAATATGTGCACCCCAAGTAAAGTAGGGGCTGCTTCTTATCACCCTCAGGCCTGTACTCCTTCGGTCTCGTTTGTTTCAGTACATTTCCTGCTTAACCTGTTGGCTGCTGCCTCTTTTTTACCAGGCGGGGTGCAAGAACCTGGAGTGAGACTCTAGTCTTGTTAACAGACTGAGATCCAGGAAGAGTCGAGTTCCCACTGGACGTGTTAAGTCGTGAATTTAAAGTCAGCCTTTTCTGCAGTTATGTGTTTTTTCTCCAGGTTTGGTCATGTACACAGGTCCAGGTACTGAGCGCATCTAACATCGGAGATTCCTTCGTTGCCTTGAAAAGAGGACAAAGCCAGGACTTGAGAGTGTGCGCAAAAGAGTTATTTTAATGATTAAGAGTGAAACTTAAGGTTGGAAACTGGGGAAATGAGGCCGGAGGGATATCACAGCTCATTCATTCAAGATATTTCTATTGAAGGGGTACCCTGCATCAAGCATCGTGCTGAGTGGTGAGCAGAAATCCGAGTTCTTTCCCCTGTAAGGAGGCAATGCAGGTGAAGTAGTTAAGAGCTTGGATTCTGGAGCCACCTTGCCCGTATCCAAATCTTGGTCCTGTTTGCAGCCATCAGTGTAGCATGAAAAATACAAGCCTGCAAAACCTTTTTTTTTTTTTTAAGGAAAGTTGTAGATAAGAATGAAGTCAAGTAGGCAGGGCAGGCAGGAAGAGAGAGATAGAAGAAACATTTATTTTATTTAGTTGTTCATCTGGGTTCTCTCCAGCCTCGGGTCTTGAACCTGGGTCCTTGGGATATGTGTGGAATATGTCTTATTTGCTAGACCACCAGGGCACCCTGAGAAAGAAAACTTAAAGAGGCTCCCAATGATAACATCTGGAAACAAGTTGAGCATCAACTTAGATAATGATAGCAAAGGATTATAACCCACTGAGCACGTAAGAATCGATGACTACCTGCAGATATAAAACAAATAAGCAGGCAAATAAATAAATAGGAAGAGAAAGTTTTTCTTTTCGTCAAAAGACAACTAATGAGTGTAGAAGGAAGGATGAAGTCAGAACATACCAACCATTTGGCAACTTTCATAATCACTGATGTAGGCATGGGTAGGGGCTGGGGTTCTGGGATTTAGAATAAGAAATGTGTGCTTGATCTTTGTCCCAGTGTTGAGTACAGAGGTCCTAAAACCTTGGGAATTTCCCAAGTGGTAAGAGACATAAAGATGTCTTGCGATGCATAACAAACCCCTTTCAGCCACACCTGAATGTGTTAGTGAGGTGACTATTAAAAGTCCCAAAGAGAAGGGGGACTGGTTGTCGGGAAAACAACCATGTGATTAGAGGGTGGGAACATTCAGTTCTACCTACACTGACCCTATTTTCTTGAGACAAAAATGAGACATTGGAATGGCAGAAAAAAAATGGGACGGTGTTACGTTATGTTAGTCAACAGTGGGGACGAAGTGGAGCAAACAGAACAGGAGCAGAGCCGCCAGGCCAGCAACAAGTAAGTACATGAGATGCTGATGGGCGAATGAATACTAATGACGTGTGATCTGGCAGGACTCCATACAAATGGCCAGCCTGGTGCAAGGAATTTTGGCATCTTAGGTGAAAACCAAATTTGGCACCCCCATAAGCCACGCTGTAAATGTCCTGCCTAAAACACATGCTACTTTAACCATTTATTGCCCGAAATGCCCAGTAAACCCCACAGTGCCAGAGATAGCCCCTATAATATTGGCTTAGAGCTCAGCCACGCTCTGGTGTTTTGCTCTCTTGGAAGAAACAAGAGTGTAGGGTGGGAGCCTCTTCCTGAGGCTCCTGTTTCAGAAACAGCAGTAACAGTTGCTGTCAGCACCAGCAAGGGCTGTCTTTAATGTGGGACACAAGCGGCAGCTGCTTTTCAGCCCCTCAGCAGACTGGGCCAGGGGCAACTCACCTGTCCCCTTTGGCCCATGTGAAAGATGAGCCTGGTTTATTAAAAATGGGACAACATTGACATTTATATGAAAATAACAGGATGGCCGGGAAATAGAAAAAAAATGGAACTGTACCCTTTAAAACTGTACAGATGTCAGCCTGATCCTACCCTGCTGACCTCCCGGGAGGGGAGCGGAGGAGGAGAGCCAGTTAACCACCGTTGTCAGTGATCTGATCCCTTGCATCAGTGTAGTGGAGTCTCCATAAAGCCCAGAAGGAATGGGGTTCAGAGAGCTTCTGAGTTGGTGACCATGTGGAGGGGCTGGGAGACAAGCATCCTTAGAGAGGGCATTGGTGTTAACGATTTATAATCAGAAATGTGTGTTTGGTCTCTGTCCCAGTTTTGAGGACAGAACTAAAACCCTTGGAATTTCCTCGGTGATAAGAGCCCTGAAGGTGTTTAGGCACTCGTGACCAACCCCTTTCACCCGCACCTGCATCCTTGTTAGTGAGGTGTCCACTGCACACCTCTTTCCTCACATCTCACCTCTGCCCCTTTTCTATCTTGCTGGTCCTCACTTAGCTCTTTTTATAGTAAGGCTAGCAGGTAAGGCGTTTTTCTGAGTTCTCTGAGCCTCTCCAGCCAGTTCGTCTAACCCAAGGTGGTCTGGGTTTGGGTTCCTTGATCTCTAGCCCATACCAGAGGCACAGGTGAGGCTGTGCCCAAGGACCCAGGTTCAAGACCCAGACTGGGAAGGAAAACAAGAAAAAGCAGAAGCACAGCTGACACAGTGGGCGGAAGGGGCATTCCTGTGGTGCTGAGTCTGTAACTTTTGGGATCTGATACCATCTCCAGATAGATGGTGTTGTAACTGAGTGAAGGGTGTGTCCCTGTAGCGATGCTGGTGTGGGGACCCAAGGACCTGGGTTCATGACCCGGCCTCACTGGGGGCCAGACTGAAAACCATAATCAACAACTAAATAAATAAATGCTTCCTTCCTTCCTTCCTCTTAAAAAAGATAAAATGAGGGCTCTGGTAGCCTAGCAGTCTAATACACCCTGGGAACAGTCCCACATCCCCAGGTCCTGGGTTCAAGACCCAGGACCGGGGAGTACAAACAATGTGAATTAAATAAAATGCTTCTTCTGCCTCTCTCTTCCTGTCTGCTTCCTCACCTTCATTCCTGCCGACACCTTTCCTTTATAGAAATTAAAATAAAAATTACGGAGCAATAAACCTTTCTACTAAAAGCGAATAATAATGATATACCCCACAGTGTGATTTTGAAGATGAAAATGAGTTTACATAGAAATCAGGGTGGTGTCTGGTGTTTAGGAATTCATCCCTGTTATTATTTCTTTTAACTTTATGCCTCTAGCATCTTATAGGGAGTAGATGTTTTCTTGAAAAATGCTTTTGAAAAGCATCCAGTGTTTCTTCGTGCCTGAATTGTACCCCTTTGAAGACCCAGAGCAGTCTTGAAAAATATTTTGGTATTTTTATTTTCTAGTTATCATTAGGAAAAAGATCACATCTGCACACACGTTGGAAAGGTTTTGAAACGCACATTGACGTCCACTTCGATTCAATAACTTGGAACATTTTTCCATGATGCTCCTTTTCCGCCCCCACCCCCCAAACTCAGGTTCTTGGGTTTTACATGACCTGCACCTTCGCTGCTGAGCCACAGTGGGGGCGCCCTGCTGGTTATTTCCGTATGAGAAATATCACCTGCATGGTGGGTGTCTGTTACTCCTTCTTAGTCTCCCACCTGGGACCTGTCTGTTGTGGACACAGGATCAGTCACTAGTCTTCTGTAACCCCACTGCTTTGGCAGGTGTATGAACTGTGCCGAGTCAGAATTGTACTGGGGTCGATGGCTCTCCTTGACTTGTTTTCTGTTCCTGTAAACTCACAGGAAGAAGCTGGAAGTGGGGCAAATGCAAGTATATCTTCTGTGGTCATTGCCTGTGTGGATGGGGCAGGTGACTTCCCTTCTGTGAGCCACTGACTGCGTCTCATTTGTGAAAGGGATGGAATCACCTGGCTTCCTAAGGGTAAAGTGAGGATGAGGGAGGTTAGGAATGCAAGCGCCCCTGCTGGGTAGCACATTTAGTCGTGCTAACTGCTGTTTTTCAGTAGACACTTAGCTTTTGATTTTCTCTACTTTCTCCCAGACAGAGGTTGTATGACACGAAATGCCACATACCAGGCAAGGTCTGGGGTTTCGAACCAATGGATTAAAAACCTACAAGGTGAGACTTTACAAGTCTGGTCAGGTGTCTCAACCATGAATTGAAACTCAAAGTGGGAGTTTGTGGGCATTTTCATGCCAACTTGTTCATTTCTGCGAAAAACATGACAGCCACATCAGTGAAAACACGGTTAAACGTGGCGGTCAACAGTCTGAGACAACATGCTCTGGCCTTTGCTGTTCATTAAAAGGGTACTCAGCATGTCCCCATCCCCCTTTGGAAAGAATAATCGTTATTTTTGCAAAGCAGTCTCGAATGCCCCCCTGGCCATAGAACTCCCTGCCACAATGGACATGACCTGTACCGAGGCTGTCTCATGAGGTAGCCATGAGCACAGGTGACTGTTGTCACCTGAAAAGTGTCAGGTGTGAGGTGTTGTAGTTTGAATTTAATTTGACTGGTCTGAATGTGAATTTAAGCAACCACATGTGGCTGTGGCTGCCATATTGGATCACAAAACCCTGGAACCAGTTGGTGAAACTGGAGGATTGTCTGCTCATAGTTGTGTTGACCAAATAAATAGTGGCTCCTGATTTGGGTTCCAAGCGTTGACATGATTTCTCCAGGAATATGCTGGAGGAGTTCTTGGAGACTAGTCTCTGTCCTTCACTATCAGCATTGCCATGAACTGGCCATTTAGTTTCTCTGGGCCTTGAGTTACCCAATCTATCAAGTGAGGGATAATAACACCCCTTTGATAGGACATTGCGAAGTCAGGCTGACATTCTAAGCCAGCTCCACCTTTTCCTAGCTGTGTGACCTCAGACAAGTTTCTTACCCTTTCTTGGCTTCAGTTTCATCCATTGTAGATGGGAATTAATATTACCTTCCGCATAAGATTGTTGTGAGGATTAAGCAGTTTCTGCCAAGAACTCAGAGCAGCACCCAGGGTATGATAGAATCTATCTATGCCTTTGCCCTGATTGTTATTAAAATATCCTGGTAGAAAGACTGGGCGAAGATTCTGGATCACGAAATCACCCTAGGAAGTCTCTACCAGTGTTGGTTTCTTTACTCTTCTCTTGGGACTTATTTTCCTGGGTCCTAGGGACAATGTATAAAAACCCTACTTGAGATGATGTTATTATATTATTATTTGAAACAAGGTTATGGGTTGCTTTGTGACTCTTTTGTTGTAGTTTCACAAATATGTTTCATGATGGTCTTGATGTCAGATATATTTCTTACTCCCATGGTTCTCAAACATTAAAAGCACTTTATGAAAAGAGTCTCTGTGATACTATAAAGATCAATGCATGGCCCCATACATTTGTCCACTCATAGAATGGACACCACCAAGAGTGAGCCCTAATGTAAATGGTAGACTTTGGGTGATAAAATACGTCACTGGGGGCTCATCAGCTGTAATGAATGACTGCTCTGGGGGTGGGGGGATGTTCACAGAGAGGGAGACTGTCCACCTGTGTGGCAGGAGGATGCGGAAATCTCTAGACCTTTATCTCAGAGGAAAGAGAAACTAAATGGCCAGTTCATGGCAATGCTGATTTTGAGGATTTACTGAAAACCGAAAACTGCTAAAAAAAACCCAAAAAACAACAAGCCAACAAACTCTTTAGAAAGCAGCAATAGTAAACAGATGCAGGTTTTATATTCCATAAATACTGCTTAAACATTTTTTAATTGGAAAGATCTCAAAATCCCAGAAAAGTTGCAAGGACTGTACAAAGAAATTGATTTTCCTAAACCATGTAAGAGGAGGCGTCGATATGATGCCCGTTGCCTGCAGATGTTTAGATGGACAGAAGCAGGGGTGATGTGTCTTCACGTCAGGTAGATGTGCACACACATTTACACCTGCATTTCTACATACTGTGCGTTGAAAAAGTTTACACAGATATTTCCAAGTCCTGCCCACACTGCAGCGTTCATTCTAGTTTTTTCATAGTGGGAACTCATTTCCTCCCTCCGTGAGAAATCTGCCTCCCAGTGTCCTTAATACATTTATTTGCTTGATTCCCCCTGAGAGTAACCAGCAATCTCTTCCTGCTGCCATAGCCACACACCCCTGTCTCTGGGTGAACGCCCTGCTCACCCGCCTTGACCCTGATGCCCCATTCTGGGCCGGTATCCCAGGGGCCACCAGGCCACCCACGAGGCCACAGGGAAAGGAAGCGCTGGATGTGTTTGCATTAGAATGAGGCCTTTGTGTTTCATTTCCAGTTCCAGCTTCTTAGGCCCTACCTCTGCTTTCCTTTCTTTTTTCTCTTTCTTATTAAACCTGCCAGATTCTGCATAGCTTGGGGTTTTATTTATTTATTTATTTTTAACCGAACTGGAAGGAGTTTCAAAAGCTTCTCAGCACAGTGCTTGCCAAAACAGAAGTTAGAGAAAGAAGGGAAAGGAGTAGGAGAAGGAAACGAATAGGAGGAGGACCAAGTGGGCAGGGAGCGGGGAGGATGGAGGCCCACCCCCCGACTTCCCCTGGGTTTGATGTGTGGGGCCCACATTTGTGCTGGAGCAAGGGATTTCAACATCTGGCTGGGCTTGTTGGTGACAAAGCAGGTGTGACAGGGGACAGACAGGGAGGCTCTGCCCCAACTGGCCTTGCTGGTTTCTCTTCTTCCTGAGTTTATGTTTTTAATGACCGGCTTATTTAATTTTAATTACATAAGGGCTCCAGGAATACCTTCTTACTGTCAAAGATTCAACAATACAGAGAGAGCCGAAGGCCTTTTGAGAAATGGGCTGTCAACGACCGCAGAAGGAGGGATTTGGAGCAATCCTGACATGAGTTCCAAAACGAGAGATGCATGTCACTTGGGACTTGTCCGGTTTCCTCTTCAGAATTTATCTTGGCAGCGGGGACTCTGGGTCAACAAGAGGCCTGTCCAAATGACAGTAAATACATTCCACCTTTCTGCTCCGCCGACGATAGTAACATTTTCAGCCACTGGGGAACAGCTGGTGCGCAGGGGAGTTTCCTAACCCCGTGGGAATCATGGCAAGTAAGAGGGAAGATAAGACGCACCCGGTGGAGCAGCAGTGAGGTCAGTCGCCTCCAAGGAGCACAGGCCACATGCCCCTGGGTTCAAGTCCCGGGTAGCGGGGAGAAGCAGCAAGCACGAACAATTAATTTAAAATTAAATAAAGTGCTTCTTCCTCCTCTCTCTTCCATCTGTCTGCCTTCATTCCTGCTGCACCTGTCCTTAAAAAAGAAAAAGGGTAGGGGACAGACCCCGATCCTTTCCCACGTCTCTTCATCCTCACCCACACCCACTTCCTCGGGTAAAGCTGTGGTTCCCGTCAGTAGCTGGAGAATCACCATCCTCTGTCTCTGCCGGGACGTCCGGTGAGGGTGGGCGTGGCCCTGGGGCCCTGCTCGCTCAGCCTGATGCGCGGCCTGTGCCAGCACCCACGTCGGGTCTCATACCCGACGCACTCTTGCCCGGCGCCAAAGTCCTGCTCCTCTGCCAGTGTGTGACTTCGGACAAGTCCCGTCATCTGTGCCTCAGTCTCCTCATCTGTACAGAGGAAGCAATATTAGCACGCGTTCCGTGGGGTGGTTGTGAAGACGTATCCATTAGCCGGTCTGTCTCTACCTGAACCGTCCAATGTGGTAGCCACCGGCCGCAGGTGGACTGAGCCGGCCACGTGGCTGGTCTGAAGAGGGCTGTGCTGGGAGCGTCAAACAAACCACATTGTGATGACGTAGTGTGAAAAATAAAAACACGCAAAATATTTTCTTTTTTAAGGACAGGCATGGGCAGGTAAAAAGGCGTGCAGAGGGAGGCAGGAAGAGAGGAGAAAACAGCACTTTATGTCTTTTATTTGGTTGTATATTCTCGATTGTTCCCCAGCCCTGGGACCTTGGGACATGTGTGGTCCACCCGCCAGTGTCTGAGCCCCTGAGCCAGCTGGGCTCACCCTGTTTTGTTTTGTGGTTTTAAATTGTCGTTGTTATGTTATACTTTTTGTTTTCATTTTTGTCTGTTTTACTTTTTATGGATTTATTATTTTTAAATTGATTATTTTAGAATAAGAATTTAGGAAATGGCTAGAAACACAAGTCTGTTGATTCCCGAATGTCTCTTACATCAATTCCTTTCTTCCATTCCTATGGCTTAAGTCCTGGCTAGACTCAAGATGAGTCTCCGGCCTGCTCCCTGTTGTTCCAGTCCTGTGGTGACCAGTGCCCCAGGTCACCACTGCCCAGTCACCACTGTCACAGTCACCACTGTTCCAGCCACCACTGCCCAGGTCACCACTGTCTCAAGTCACCACTGCCCAGTCACCACTGCCCAGGTCACCACTGTCTCAAGTCACCACTGCCCAGGCCACCACTGCCCAGTCACCACTGCCCAGGTCACCACTGCCCAGGCCACCACTGCCCAGTCACCACTGCCCAGGTCACCACTGTCCCCATCACCACTGCCCAGGTCACCACTGCCCAGTCACCACTGCCCAGGCCACCACTGTCCCAGTCACCACTGCCCCGGTCGCCACTGTCCCTCGCCCTCTTCCACTGGGCAGGAGGAAGAGCTCTTTCCCACGCCTCAAAAGGACATGACCACGTGACTTGCGGTGGCCAATGAAATAAGAGCAGAAGTCCGCGCGGTATTTCCACCGTTTCAGCTGAACCGCTGTTTTCTGTCCTTGCTGACAGGTCTACAGCGTTCCAAATGCCAGAGCTTTTGTCAGCCAGAGCTGTACAGTGAGGACGATATGGAACAAGCCTTATAGATCTGTGATAAAGGTCGCATGAGCAAGGAATAAACCTTATTTGTGTTGAGCCCGCATGTTCTGGACCTGTCACTACAGCCTAACGACCTGTCCCCACGAGGTGTCCCCAGCCCCGCCACTGGTGGGCAACAGGAATCACCTGCAAATCTGGTCACATCCTCCCTGGTGTCCCATGTGACTCCCCAGCAGTCAGAAGGCCCCCTTCTGCGCTGAGCAGAGGCTCAGGCTTGCCTCCAGTCTCCCTCACCTTTCCTGAGGTTCCTGGCGCACTTGTGCCCAACTCAGTTCACCGGAAGCTCCAGCCTCTCTGAGCACTTCCTGGCCTTGTGCGCTGTTCCTCCCTCCTGGAATGCTGTTCCCTGTGCCTCCTCCCTGTCCACCTGGCCCACACTTGCCCCTTCGTCACATTCAACTCAGATATCCTCTCAGCAGGAAGCCCTCGCTGACTCCACGTGGGTCAGCTGCTTCCTTTGGGGTCCCACAGCCTCTGGGTGCCCCCCCTCAAGTTTTTCTGATCCCCCTGCACCATCTTCTCTGGAGAAAGAGTCTGTCTCTGCTACTGGGCTGAGTCCCCTATGGGGTTTCAGCACTGCCCAGCTCAGAGCCACACAGAGAGGGTCTGAATGAATGTTTGGTGAGTGAATAATAAATGTGCTGGATGTTCAGCACATCTCTTCATCACAGGATTTTGTGTTTTTAGGAGGAAGGTAGCAGGCAGGAAAGTAGGCAGACAGGCAGGGAGGCTGGAAGAAATGTCTCTCCATCCCTTTAGCTGTTCATGTTGATTGTTCCCTCAGGTCCTGGGCCATGAACCTGGGTCCCTGGGATTTACATGAACCACCTGGGATGCCCATCTGAATCTTTTTATGATAAACTGGTAAACAGAATGTCAACTGTTGTCTTGAGTTCTGTCTCGAAGTCTCTCTAGTAAATTAATGGAATTTGAGGAGGGGGCTGTAGGGTCTTGGATCAAGTTGACCCACCAAAAGCACAGGAAACAACTGTTGTTTGCACCTGGCATCTGAAGTGTGGGCGAGTGAGTGACACCCACACAGCACTGGGGATGGAAACCTCCACCTGCAGCCCTGATGCTGTTCTCCAGAGAGAGCGCCACACGGAGAGACGTTCTAGGACACCGGCTGCGGGCACAACGGCGCGGTGTGCGAACACCCACAGTCGAGGCAGCGGTGCTGGGGGTGTGATGAGAAGTGCGGTGTCTCCTCCCAGACAGGACTGTTTCCTCGCGACCCCGGGATATGTTAGTCACACTGGGTGTTTCTGACAAGATTTAGTGCTCGGGCTTTGAACACATCAGTTATGTGAGACACTGGTGAACGTGAATTTCTTTCACTCAGGCTCAGTCGGTGATGGAAACAGGCCTAAATTTTCTGTTTGTTGTACAACGCGAAGTAGAGCTGATGAAAAACGGCCGAGTCGCAAGGAAGGGTCAGGACGGCACGGGGGACAGATGAGCAGGGCCCTCCTGTCTCGCACGACCACAGCGCCAGATGTGGACCATGGAACAAGCCCAGATGGGAGGACCAGGAGGACGGGCAGTGCTCCTGACATCAGGCATCAGAGTACGTCTCCCGGGGCAGAGATGGATCCCACAGTCGGGAAAGATGCGTCCTTTCTTGGGGAGCAGCCCGGCCTGTGAACTCGCCTGGTACCAGCACAGGGGCCTCCCCACCTGCCAGCACCCATGAAGCCACATCAGAGAATTCTCCTCCGCCTGCTGGCCCCCCGGAATCCAGAGCAGGAGGGTGTGGACATGGGGACCTGTGTGATCCCCCCAGAACTGAGACTCCCCGCCAGGTGAAAGGAGGGTCTGTCACGGAAGGAAAACAAGCTCACACCTGAGACAGGGTTTATTGCTGGAGGGGCCGTGGGGAGCGCGGGGAAAGAACGTCTGTGAAGTGGAGCATCACCTCCACGCGGGATGTCTGGGTGCTCGCGGAGAATCAGGTGACGCGTGGTGTCCTGGAGACGCCAGTGACGCCCACATCTGGGCCACATAGCGTCAGGCACCTGTGTGTCAGGGCAGGAGGGCTCAGGACTCTGACTGCTTAGGCCCTTTCCTCTGCTGAGTCTCCACTCCTGCGCCCTCATACGTGATCAGGGGACAGGGACTCCCCACCCTGTCCTCTGACCTTCTCTTCCACCTTCTCTCTCCACAAGCCTCCTCCCCCAATTCTCATCCTGCGAGGTCTGTGTCTTCCTTTTCTGACTCATTTCAATGTTTGGTCTGTGCCTCTGTCTCTCTGCCCACTCCCCTTCTCCTCCCCTCCACCACTACTCCCCCCAACCCCACCCTTCCCCTTCTCCCCTCCCCTGTCCAGGCTGAGCGCCTCCTCTTTCACCTGCAAGATCACCTCACCAGCCTCCAGCCCCTGCCCTCCTCACTGCATTGCCTCCCCTCTCTGTGTGGTTCCTTCTCTCTCTCCTGTGTTCATGCTCTTACCTGATCTTATCAGCAAAACTTCCACTCCCTGTCCCTGTTAAAGTCTGCAGTGAGTGAGCACCAATTTATGTTTAAAAGACTCCCCTCAGTGGTGCATTTAGAGAACATTCTGTCTCCATAGGCAAATGGAAAGACACATTTGGCAAAATCTGAAAAGTGAGAGGAATGGGTGAGAAGACTCATGGTAGAAAGATGATTTTCAGTCTTGTCAGCAGAAGGGGACCCGAATGGAGCTCCGGGGGCTGGGTGAGGAGATGCCTGGGAGCCTCAGGGGACAACTGTGCACATTCCCCTCACAGGAAAGCCTGGAAGTCCTCACACGAGGAAAAGCTGCCACTCACCCTCACTTTCACAAACTTTCCATTTTCCCGAGTACTCTTCTGTCAGGGAGCACCACGGCTTGTGGTAAAACATAACAGTACAATCATAGTATTTCATCCAATTGTAGACGAATGGGAAAACACATCTATTATCTGAAAAAAAGCAAAGACATGTTTTTCTTAATTCACTCTCTGGGGCAAAATTGAGTCTGCAGTTGTTCTAGAAGCTTCCTCTAGAGCCGGTCCATCATCGCCAAGCATAGCGACAGGGCTCTGTGGTAAACAGGCTGCTACAGCTTCAGTCAGTGTGACGCAGGGACAAATACAGGCCCTATGACTGTCCACTAGTGACCAGAATGGACCAAAGACGTGTTTCGTGGGCATCACAATGTGGAGACAGAGGATCTTATCCTTTCACAAGGTGTGGCACCATCATTTGAGAACCTGTGACTGGTGTGTCTGCAGCTGTGGTCTCTGTCACCAGCTTCAACACCAAACACTAAACGCTTCCACGTCTGTGATCGCAGCTGACTTCTTGGTTTGGGCAGAATTCTGTCTCACATGAATGGAAACCGGATCATTATCTGAGCCACATTTTGGTTCCACAAAGAGAGATTCAGCAGGACTGAATGACATGGGACAGGATTAG